>JAVIAB010000108.1:62122138-62352138 GCA_032433765.1 Megaustenia siamemsis
GAAAGCAAGAAAGAAGGTGTGCACGTGGAAAGTGAGATAACATGAAACTTTTTATCTGGTTAAAATCGTTTTTCTTTTAAAAATCGGTTAGGATTTTTTATTTATGATTTCTCTCTGCAGCAACCACACCTTGTCTCAGCAGCGAGGCCCGGCTTGAAACGTCATTTACTCATCGACGGAAACAAATATGAGTACCTCCGAAGTCGGAGTTATCTGCATGTGCGGCGAGGGACCTCTGTGCACACGGCTGCCAGGGGAAAACGGATTAACACGACAAAATCTGTTCCTAGTCTAGGGGACTTCGTCAGAGGTAAAAGCTGGCGAACGAAAAAGTAAATAAATAAAATGAAAAAAAAACAATATTGCTAAACGGACAACCGTAACCCCAACTTTCTGAAAGAAATCAATGCTTTTATGGAACAACAGAATGATAGATATTTCGAAATTTGCAAACGCTATTTTCAGAACTAAAAAAAATAAAAACACGTCAATTGAAAAACATAGAAAACAATTGATTTGATTATATCAGCACATTTTATAATTAATTTTTACATTTTTAAAACCAAATTTGAGGAGCATTTTCTGATAATAAAAATCTTTGAAGGAAGTTCATTATCACGAAATGCATTCTGGTAAAAATGTCTTCAACTTAAGATTGCCACACACTTTTGTCTAAATTTCCTCTGCACATTCTTCACATTTGACAGAATCTACGTAAAGAAATAAAATTGTATTTCGAATTTGGGTTTTTCTTTTAATCATTTGAATAAATTAATCTTGTTTTCTTCATCCAATTTAGGGTGCGTTTCTCTTGATGAAGATGAAAGTCTTGTTAGACGTAGTGACGTCGCTATATTACACCACAAGCATCCCTTCTTCTTCTAACCCATTTAAAGATATATTTTTACATCTCTCTCTCTCGCTCTCTCTCTCTCTCTCCCTCTCTCTCTCTTTCTTTCTTCTCAAATTTAATAACATAAGAATCTTCAAATGTTTATATCTCTATTTAGCATTCCTTCACTCATTTTATCTATTTTTAGTTCAGCAACTTAACACATTACATTTGTTCACATCTTTGTCTCCCTCATTCCTAGTTGACAACTTTCAGAATCTTCGTCTGTTGACATCTCGCTCTGTCTGCCTCGATTTCTCACTCTCCAAGTTAAAAAACGACTTATAAATCTTGAACTGTTTGCTTCTCTCTCTTTCTCTCTCTCTCGCTCTCTCTCTCACTCTATCTATCTATCTATCTATCTGTCTGTCTGTCTGTCTGTCTGTCTGTCTGTCTGTCTGTCTGTCTGTCTGTCTGTCTGTCTGTCCTGTCTGTCTGTCTGTCTATCTATCTATCTATCTATCTATCTCTCTCTCTCTCCTCCCTCTCTCCCCTCTCTCTTTTACTCTCCCTCCCTCCTCTCTCGTTCCCCAAGCTCTCTGTCTCTCTCTCCCCCCCATATCTCCCTCACTCCCTCCATCTCTCCCTCTCTCTTTCTCTCTCTCACCCTCTCTCTCTCTTTCTCTCTTTTTCTCTTTCCCTCTCTCTCTCTCTCTCACTTTATATGTATAATTGAATAATCTACCTTCATATCGTGTTTAATTAAGGAGTAACTAATTTATGTGAGCAATTAAAAAAAAAAACTTCCTTTCACTGCATTCAACAATATTACCCTCTATACTACAAGAGGAAGGGCTCGATCTCAACCGACGGCTTCCAGGTCACCCAGCCATTAATGAGTACTGGATTTTTTTCTGGGAAAGTAAAGCGGCACGGGCGAAACACCGACCCCAAAAATCATGTGCCGAAGGTCTGTAAAACTATGGTCACCAACACCATATTCCCTATACGCCACGCCACTGGGCGTGACGGGGGATTTTACGTCTTTCTTTTTTATCCTCTATACTACCCTTTATGCTACCTTTTATATTACTCTCGAAACTACCTTTTTTACTAGATCTTTGGCAGCATTCAATATTTATTATTAATGATGTTATGCATATATACAAACGGGAAAAAATAATCATTATCATCAAGTAACGGACCTACTGGCGAAGGTGATCATGTCTCTCCACAACTTTCGATCTCGAAAGCTATTTATCATTTCTGTTGTTGACCTTCTGCCAAGCCATTCCCTTAAGCTGTCTGTTATTTTTTCTCTCTGCTTCCCTCTATCTCTTCGTCCCTCAATTTTTCCATTTGTTACAATATATTCCAGCTGTTCTCTTCTCATTACATGGCCAAAAAATGATGATTGTTTCTTCCTAATATTGGAAATTAGATCTCTTTTTGCTTTGACCTCTCTCAGAACCTCTTCATTACTCTTCTTAGCTGTTCATGGTACTCTCACATTCTTCTTTAAACCACATTTCTACAGACTGCAGTGATTTTCTTGTCTGTTTTCCTATTGTCCATGATTCGCGTCCATATGTTAAGACTGGCTATACATAACATTTGAGAACTCTTTTTCTTGTTTCTTTTGTCAAAAATGGATTGCATAGTATCTTCATCATTTTTTGGAAAACTTATTACAAAAAAAAATATATATAATATATATTTTTTTTTAAAAACCGAATCCTATCACTATATCTAGGACTCACACATCTAATTAATTCGACACAGCTTAAGCCAACAAATCTAATTCATTTACCATATCTTGAATGTGTTTGAATGAAAATGAAAAAAAAAAAAGAATAACTTAACACAAATCCATAAAGATAAGTGACATTTTGTAGACATTGTGAAGAGACATCATTTTAAAAAGAGTAAGTAAAGTACCCCAGTCACGCCAAGTGGCGTATAGGGAATATGGTGTTAGTGACCATACATTGTACAGACCATCGGCACATGATTTTTGAGGTAATGTGGTCGGTATTACGCCCGTGCCGCTTTACTTTCACAGAAAATATCCGGTACCCATTAACGACTGCGTGAACCGGAAGCCGTCGGTTGGGATCGAATCCTACCTCTTGTCCTTTGTAGTCCAGTTCACTAACCCCTGAGCTATCGCGGCTCCCAACAGACATAATACCCGTCTATAAGTCATCTTGGGCGGGAAGGTAGAAGGTAGACGAGGCAAAGGCAGACCAAAACTAAAGTGGACTGATAACATCAGAAGTTTGATAAGTGGATCTATGGCAACATGCCCCATCAAGACAAGAGGCGGTGTAAAATGACACTCTATGGTAGTCAAACTTCGATGTGGAGACGTCACCCAATGGATTAATGACGCTACGTGTTAGCCAACCATCGATGTGAAGACGTCACCCAATGGATTAATGACGCTACGTGTTAGCCAACCATCGATGTGAAGACGTCACCCAATGGATTAATGACGCTACGTGTTAGCCAACCATCGATGTGAAGACGTCACCCAATGGATTAATGACGCTACGTGTTAGCCAACCATCGATGTGAAGACGTCACCCAATGGATTAATGACGCTACGTGTTAGCCAACCATCGATGTGAAGACGTCACCCAATGGATTAATGACGCTCCATGTTAGTTAACCATCGATGTGGAGATGGCAGCAAACGGATGAATAGCGTTCCATGTTAGTTAACCATCGATGTGGAGACAGCACCAAACGGATGAATAGCGTTCCATGTTAGTTAACCATCGATGTGGAGACAGCACCAAACGGATGAATAGCGTTCCATGTTAGTTAACCATCGATGTGGAGACGGCACCAAACGGATGAATGGCGCTCCATGTTAGCCAACCTTCGATGTGGAGACGTCACCCAATGGTTGAATACAATGAATCCACATTCCTAATCCCTTATCCACTTCTTATATTCAAATAGAAGAAGGTGCACGTGATAACCATATCTTGAAGTAGTTAGCAACTCATAGTTGACCGTTGACACCACCTTAGGTGGCCCAGATCCATCCAGAAGCTACTCCGCTCTTTCTCAGTGCCAGTCTGACCAATCGAGTTGAGTTTGGATTGGAAGGGAAGACAACCCACTTCCAAAATGCCAAGTTGAAGACAAACAAATAATCAAATAATGAGGCTTGTCGTAAATTATAACACAGCGCATGTACGCTTATTTACCGCACTTTCATGAACGTGAAATGAAGAGAAATAATTATCAAGCAAGCGCAGAGAAAGTGTTTAAAACATGGAGTTAATACAAATAAAAACACCACACATTTCGTATCAGACGAGAAAGTGTTTAAAACCTGGAGTTAATACAAATAAAAACACCACACATTTCGTATCAGACGAGAAAGTGTTTAAAACCTGGAGTTAATACAAATAAAAACACCACACATTTCGTATCAGACGAGAAAGTGTTTAAAACCTGGAGTTAATACAAATAAAACACCACACATTCGTATCAGACGAGAATGTGTTTAATTGTAGAATATGAAATAAATTAAGACCCCAAAAAATTGAACAACTGTGTTTACGACAAATAATAACATTATTCATTTGTTAAATTACCAGACGGAGCAATTATTTATAAAACAAAAAGAGAACATATTGTGGGGGCAAAAGGTAGTATAATGAAGGCAAGTCTAATTACATGTGTCCAGCGCAATAAAAAAGAAATAGCAGAAAATTCGCATTAAATAAGATAATTAATTTCGGTGAAATAATTATGAATTATTAAATATCTAAAAGTGTGAAAACGAATAGCAAAATAGTAAAATAACAAATAACTAAATTTAAGATTTTTGTAAATACGGGGTGAAAAACAATATAGCATTAAGTTTAAATTATGCTTGTTTTACATTGTAGCATTCCAAATTTAGATAAAGAAATTACAATTTGTATTGATTTCCAATCTAAGATAGATGGGGTGGTAAAATTGGTTAGATTAATGAGGGGAAGGGAAACTAAACAAAAACGATTCTATAAGGGAGATATCAAGAGAAAACAAACTCACATGAGAACGCCAGAGATCATTCTAATGTTATTCAAAGAAAAATTACGAAATCAGTCTTTATGTAAATAATAATTAATATAATATTTCTATTATATGTGTATTTAAACGATACTTTTAATGTTGGCGATCTCTCTCTCTCTCTCTCTCTCTCTCTCTCTCTCTCTCTCTCTCTCTCTCTCTCTCTCTCTCTCTCTCTCTCTCTATCTCTATCTTATATTCTTCGAATATCGAGGGAGAAACAAAGTTTCAGTTTTTGTCCTTCTGGCAGTCAAATATTGCCAGTCTAATGTTGTCACTCTAATGTTGCCAGCCTAATGTTGCCAGTCTAATGTTGTCAGTCTAATGTTGTCAGTCTAATGTTGTCAGTCTAATGTTGCCAGTCTAATTGTACCAGTCTAATGTTGTCCAGTCTAATGTTGTCAGTCTAATGTTGCCAGTCTAATGTTGTCAGTCTAATGTTGCCAGTCTAATGTGTCAGTCAGTCTAATTGTCATCTAATGCTGTCAGACTAATGTTGTCAGTCTAATGTTGTCAGTCTAATATTGTCAGTCTAATGTTGTCAGTCTAATGTTGTCAGTCTAATGTTTCAGTCTAATGTTGCCAATCTAATGTTGTCAATCTAATGTTGTCAATCTAATGTTGTCAGTCTAATATTGCCAGTCTAATGTTGTCAATCTAATGTTGTCAGTCTAATGTTGCCAGCCTAATGTTGTTAGTCTAATGTTGTCAGTCTAATGTTGTCAGTCTAATGTTGTCAATATAATGTTATCAGTCTAATGTTGCGAGTCTAATGTTGCCAGTCTAATGTTGCCAGTCTAATGTTGTCAGTCTAATGTTGCCAGTCTAATGTAGTCAGTCTAATGTTGTCAGTCTAATGTTGCCAGTCTGATGTTGCCAGTCTGATGTTGCCAGTCTAATGTTGTCGGTCTAATGTTGCGAGTCTAATGTTACCAGTCTAATGTTGTCAGTCTAATGTTACGAGTCTAATGTTAACAGTCTAATGTTGTCAGTCTAATGTTGCGAGTCTAATGTTACCAGTCTAATGTTGTCAGTCTAATGTTGCGAGTCTAATGTTACCAGTCTAATGTTGTCAGTCTAATGTTGCGAGTCTAATGTTACCAGTCTGATGTTACCAGTCTGATGTTGCCAGTCTAATGTTGTCGTCTAATGTTGCGAGTCTAATGTTACCAGTCTAATGTTGTCAGTCTAATGTTGCGAGTCTAATGTTACCAGTCTAATGTTGTCAGTCTAATGTTGCGAGTCTAATGTTGCCAGTCTAATGTTACCAGTCTAATGTTGTCAGTCTAATGTTACCAGTTTAATGTTGCCAGTCTAATGTTGCCAGTCTAATGTTACCAGTCTGATGTTGCCAGTCTAATGTTGCCAGTCTAATGTTGCCAGTCTAATGTTGCGAGTCTAATGTTACCAGTCTAATGTTACCAGTCTGATGTTGTCAGTCTAATGTTGCCAGTCTAATGTTACCAGTCTGATGTTGCCAGTCTGATGTTGCCAGTCTAATGTTGCCAGTCTAATGTTGCGAGTCTAATGTTGCCAGTCTAATGTTACCAGTCTGATGTTGCCAGTCTATGTTGCCAGTCTAATGTTGCGAGTCTAATGTTACCAGTCTAATGTTACCAGTCTGATGTTGCCAGTCTAATGTTGCCAGTCTAATGTTACCAGTCTGATGTTGCCAGTCAATGTTCCAGTCTAATGTTACCAGTCAGATGTTGCCAGTCTAATGTTACCAGTCTAATGTTACCAGTCTGATGTTGCCACTCTAATGTTGCCAGTCTGATGTTGCCAGTCTAATGTTACCAGTCTAATGTTACCAGTCTAATGTTGCCAGTCTAATGTTGCCAGTCTAATGTTGTCAGTCTAATGTTGTCAGTCTAATGTTACAAGTCTAATGTTACCAGTCTGATGTTACCAGTCTAATGTTACCAGTCTAATGTTACCAGTCTAATGTTACCAGTCTGATGTTGCCAGTCTAATGTTAGTCTAATGTTGCCAGTCTAATGTTACCAGTCTTATGTTGTCAGTCTAATGTTACCAGTCTAATGTTACCAGTCTAATGTTACCAGTCTGATGTTTCCAGTTTGATGTTACCAGTCTAATGTTGCCAGTCTAATTTTGTCAGTCTAATGTTGCGAGTCTAATGTTACCAGTCTAATGTTACCAGTCTAATGTTACCAGTCTGATGTTGCCAGTCTAATGTTGCCAGTTTGATGTTACCAGTCTAATGTTGCCACTATAATGTTGTCAGTCTAATGGTGCCAGTCTGATGTTACCAGTCTAATGTTACCAGTCTAATGTTACCAGTCTGATGTTGCCAGTCTAATGTTGCCAGTTTGATGTTGCCAGTATAATGTTGCCAGTCTAATGTTGCCAGTTTGATGTTGCCAGTCTAATGTTACCAGTTTGATGTTGCCAGTCTAATGTTACCAGTTTGATGTTGCCAGTCTAATGTTACCAGTTTGATGTTACCAGTCTAATGTTACCAGTCTAATGTTACCAGTCTAATGTTACCAGTCTAATGTTACCAGTCTGATGTTGCCAGTCTAATGAAGCCAGTCTAATGTTACCAGTCTAATGTTGTCAGTCTCATGTTCAAGAAACATTTCTTCTCTTGTCTCCGTATGTAGTTCAGAACTGATCCCATACACAATGTTTCTCTCTTACAACACCATTTCTGATTCTGTCTCTTCTACACACCCCAAGCGCCCTGTTCCAAACATCTCATCTCTGTAGATGAGAGCATGGTCGTGTGGCGAAATCCACTGTTTCACTGGATGAAAAGCCGGCGTCCGGTGATCGAAATCCGCGATAGACAGGAAGGATTTTTATCTATCGGGGGTGAAATAAAAATCCTGAGTGGGGGACTGGTTGGTCTTGAGGCAAGATGCTGGCCTCGAGACAGAGAGGTTGTGGGTTCAAATCTCGGCTGCACCAGTTGGGATTTTTATTTATGATTTGTCTCTGCGGTAACAACCTTTAGTCTACGCAGCGAGGCTCGGCTTGAAACGTCAATTACTCATCGACGGAAATATATGAGTAACTCCGAAGACGGAGTTATCTGCCTGTGCGGCGAGGGACCCCTGTGCACATGGCTGACACGCAAAATTCAGTTTTTAGTCATTAGGGATTTCGTCTGAGATAAAAGTTGCCGAACGCACACAAAAATATCCTGAGTCTCACACGTCGTGGCGACTGCTTTGACCAAGCAGCCTTTACACCACTCGTTCTATCGTCAGCCCCACCCCGACATACACCAGCAATGGTACTATGTGTCGTAAAGATAGTTATTTGTCATCTCTATATGGTGATTATGTTGAAAATACCATGGACAGCTAAGAAGAGTCATGAAAATGTTCTGAAAGAGGCCAAAGCAAAAAGAGAGCTAATTTCCAATATTAGGAAGAAACAATCATCATTTTTTGGCCATGTAATGAGAAGAGAACAGCTGGAATATATTGTAACAACTGGGAAAATTGAGGGATGAAGAGATCGAGGAAAGCAAAGAGATTAAATACCAGACAGCTTAAGAGAATGGCTTGGCAGAAGGTCAACAGAGGCGATAAATAACTGTCGAGATCGAAAGTTGTGGAGAGACATGATCAACTACGCCAGGAGGCCCGGTACTTGATGATGATGATGATGATGATGATGATGGTGACGATGATGGTGATTAACTTTCTTTTCTTGTTTAATCGTGAGCGACCATCTTTGATACTAACAGTAGAAGATTGGAAGGAATATTCTCTGTATACAATATTTCTTTGTGTTAATAGGTACTGTCTTGTGCTGGCGTGCCGGAGATAGCTCCCTTTATATTTTGGTCTTCCTTGTTGTATCCAATGTTAATGAGCAATCTTATATTTCTTTAATAAAATATTTCTAATTAGCACACATTTTTGCTACAAAAATATGTTCCGTGCTGCGTCTTCTTCTTCTACCTTTTTAGCTCCCTGTGGAGCATAGTTCTTCAACAAACATTTTCCAAGTCGTTCTGTTTTTTGCTATTCTTTTAAGATCATTCCATGTCTTCCCATCATCTTCATCTCTGCTTCTATATTTCTTCTCCAAGAATTCCTTGGTCTTCCTCTTTGTCTTTTCCCCTGGGGATTCCATAAAGGGCCTGTTGTGTAATACTCTCAGTTGGCTTTCGTAGTGTGTGTCCTATCCAGCGCCATTGTCTTCGCTGTATCCGTGCTGCGTATTCTATGGTAAATGACTACAGTGTTTTTTTGTATTTCTCTTATTTTTTTAGCTATCAATCGTTAAGTGGGCGTTAAGTGCGATGCGTTGCTAGTTTATGACAAAACCGTAATACTTGCGCATTTAGACCCGACATATCCGCCTTTGGAACCTTTAGTGTTCCTTGTTGCAGTTTCCTCATATTCCAAGTCCGGCTTGTTGCAGCAGCTACTGAGTTAAGTGCTCTGTGCACACCGTGAGCTGTGTGTCTCATCCGTTTTGATCATCTTTCGATATTCCAATTGTTTACGATGAATGATGATATCGTATGACAGGCAACAGTTGGCTGTGTTCACTTTCTGCGCGGTTTCGCCTTATGTCTTTTGGCGTGTGCTGAGACTGCTACGATGGGGACTGCAGTTACCTTTCTTTGTTTGGGAGATGAGATTCGGATGATTACGCTGGCATGGGCGGTTGAGCAATTATGGATTTTAATTCGTTTGCAGTGATACCGGGGCTTTCCATAACCGAATAACCAAATAAATATCCGCCTTCGGTATGAGTCGATTTGCATAACAATTTTTTGCCCGTGCAGCGGCCATTTATGGCCTACTATTTTAACTCTTTTTCGTTTTCTGGGAGGGCTTGACATCGGATCTTACTACCCGGGGGCTAGAAGTTGGTAAACGTCACAAAGAAACCACGGATTCAGTTTTGACAAATTGCCGTCACCAATGTCGCGATTTCATGGTCCCACTTTCCTGTCAAGGGACAGACGTATTAACTCTTGATCTCCCAACTCATCACTTTATTTATCAATAATTAAGACAAAGTGTAATATTAAATAAACAGTTATATATGCACATATTATATATATATATATATATATATATATATATATATATATATGCTATCCGCTCTCTCTCTCTCTCTCTCTCTCTGTCTCTGTCTCTCTCCCTCTCTCTGTCATTCTAGGTTGATCAATATAAGAACCTTGAACTTTTTGCACCTCTCTCTCTCTCTCTATTTATATATACACATACACACATAGTATATATATCTGTGTGTAAGTGTGTGTGTTTGTGTGTGTGATGTGTGCATCTCGCCCCATCTATCATTTCATGCTGAACAGCATAAAAATGTACACATTTCTCTCTCTCTCTCTCTCCACGTTGAACAATATAACCACCAATCATTACAATGTATAGAAACGAATTACCAATGAGAACATAAGTGAATATAAAAGCCAAAAGTACAACAGTACAGGTACAACACAAACAACGATAACGTCTCAAAACAAGCACAGCTTCTACAAAACAAAAACGCACAAAAAAATGAAAAAGTTACTGAAACGAAAACAAATCACAAAGTTTAAGTTCACTAAATACATTCGCGTTGTCTGTCGACCGAAAGGAGGCACACAAATAAAAATAATAAATAAAAAACAAGAACTGAAACGGCTGCATTATCTTTGAAAATAGCTCATAAGAATGTTTTAAAATACAGTTATTTCACTCCCCCAATTCAAGTGCTGAGAATTTATGTGCGTTTGAAAGATAATTCACAAGTCTATCATTAGCGTCAATTGAATGCGTGATCAGGACAGTAGATAACCTCACCACTGTGGGAGGTTCAGGGCTCGACGTTTAACGTTTATTCGTGACTGAGCCACATTTCGAGGCACGGGCGAGTGTTGAAAGAAGTATTAACAATAGGATCTCTAGTACAGTCTATGAGAACTGCAAACGAGTGCCAGTCAAGTTTTTTCTTGTTTACTTTGCAAATGATTGATATAAGCATTACAGCATCAATATGACTGAAAAAATAGCAGGGTCGGTTTCGGGTTTAAAAAACACAAAGGGTAAACTCTAGGTTTCAGTTAAAGAGGAGGTAAATTCCAGGTTAAAAAAATATAGGAGGTAAATTCTAGGTTTCAAAAATAGAAGCGATAAATTCTAGGTTTCAAAAATAGAAGCGGTAAATTCTAGGTTTCAAAAATAGAAGCGGTAAATTCTAGGTTTCAAATATCAAAAGGGGAAAGTAGTAAAGTACCCCTGTCACGCCAAGTGGCGTATAAGGAATATGGTGTTAGTGACCATAAATTTTACAGACCTTCGGCACATGATTTTTGGGGTAATGTGATCGGTATTACGCCCGTGCCGCTTAACTTTCCCAGAAAAAAATCCGGTACCCATTAAAGGCTGGGTGAACCCGGAAGCCGTCAGTTTGGTAGGTTTCAAATATAGTGGAGGTAAATTCTAGGTTAAAAAATAGGGGAGGTAATTTCTAGGTTTCAAAAACAGAGGTAAATTATAGGTTTAAAAAATAGGGGAGATAAATTCTAGGTTTCCAAAATAGAGGTAAATTATAGATTTAAAAAATAGGGGAGATAAATTCTAGGTTTAAAAAATAGAGCGAAAAATTATTCAAAAAAGAGTTGGTTTTGGGTTTTACAAAACGGCCAATTTAGGGTTGCAAAATAGAAGTGGGAAGTATGGGTTAATGGTCGAAGGACTGTAAGGAATTAGCAGGACATCATCTAAACAGTGAGCTATGGTTTATGTGCTTTTTGTAGTTAAAGTGATGTACATATAGCTCACTAATAACTCTGTCATCACAATCACCATCATCATCTCTATTATCACTATGATAACTTTTATCATCATCACCATCATATCACTGCTGATCATCATCAGCATTACCACCACCATCATCATCTCTATTATCACTATCGGTATTATCATCATCATTATAACCATCATTGCCACCACACAATTATCAGCATCCCTATCATTATCGTCACCATCATTATAAAATCATCATCATCATCATTACCACAACACTCTTATCACTATCACCATCATTACCACAACACTCAAATCACCATCACCATCATCATTGCTGTTCATCACCATCGTTATCACCATCATCCTCATTATCATCATTATCACCTTTATCGTCACCATTATTAACGTCATCACCACCATCATCATAATATTTATCACTATAATGCATTGGTGAGTTAACAATCACTTCATTCAAAGTAAAAAGTAAAGAGCCACCGTCACGCCAAGTGACGTATAGGGAATATGGTGTTAGTGATCATACATTTTACAGACCTTCAGTACATGACTTTTGGGGTAATCTGGTCGGTATTACGCCCGTGCAGCTTTACCTTCCCAGAAAAAAAAAATCGGTACCCATTAAAGGCTGGGTGAACCGGAAGCCGTCGGTTGGGATCGAACCCTACCTCTTGTCCTTTGTAGTCCAGCTCACTAACCACTGAGCTATCGCGGCTTCCAGCTCATTTCAAACAATCTAATATTTAGCCATTCGTTGTCTGCCTTTGACCTTATCTATGCATTAACCTTCACTTCATCCACAATATTTTATCTCTAGCTCGTTCACACTTTCTTGTCCTAGACCGAAGATTTGATGAGCTACACCCCATTTTCAGCGACAAACTCCTACGTCTAGCAGACTCAATTTTCTTCCGCAACGTTTAAAAAGGCTACCCGTGCTGAATGCAGAAAGGGTCTTTAGAAAATAAATGTAAGTAAAGTACAAATGGCAGGAGAAAGTAACCAACTCTAATGTCTTACAAAGTGGGAGACTCCCATTGCAGGAGAAAGTAACCAACTCTGTCTTACAAAGTGCCTGACGACTCACATTGCAGGACAAAGTAACAGACTCTAATGTCTTACAAAGTGCCAGACGACTCACATTGCAGGACAAAGTAACAGACTCTAATGTCTTACAAAGTGCCAGACTCACATTGCAGGAGAAAGTAACCAACTCTAATGTCTTACAAAGTGCCAGACTCACATTGCAGGAGAAAGTAACCAACTCTAATGTCTTACAAAGAGGGAGACTCCCATTGCAGGACAAAATAACCAACACTAATGTCTTAAAAAGTGCCCGACTCACATTGCAGGAGAAAGTAACCAACTCTAATGTCTTACAAAGTGCCAGCCGACTCACATTGCAGGAGATAGTAACCAACTCTAATGTCTTACAAAGTGCCAGACTCACATTGCAGGAGAAAGTAACCAACTCTAATGTCTTACAAAGTGCCAGGCTCCCATTACAGGGTAAAGTAACCAACTCTAATGTCTAACAAGAAGGCAGACTCCCATCAACCATTGCAGGATAAAGTAACCGACTCTAATGTCTTACAAAGAGCCAGACTCCCATCCATCATGGCAACACTTAGGAATCAGAGACTAAAGTAGCTGGGACATGTAAGAAGAATGGTAAACATTCTTATTCCCATACAAATAGTGTTTGGCAAACTGAGGAACCAATATTGGCAGATTCAGCCACGAGAAGCTGATCAGGAAAGCAGCACCCAGCATAAGACACTACAATTGTAACCATACTACATTCAAATTGATTACTTACTACTGTCTGTGAAGACTCTGAAGGCCATTATAAGTAAAGTAAAGGTTTCCTCCACGCCTTGCTATGTATATGGGAAACATGCTGTTAATGACTATATTATTTACATGATTTTTCGTTTTAAAAGAAACATTTCAAATTTTATTTTCGTTCGCCAGCTTTGACCTCTGACGAAGTCCCTAGAGACAAGGAACTGAATTTTGCGCGTTAATCCATTTTTCCCTCACAGCCGTGTGCACAGGGGTCCCTCTCCGCACAGGCAGATAACTCTGACTTCAGAGGTAATCATATTTTTTTCCGTCGATGGGTAATTGATGTTTCAAGCCGGGCCTCACTGCTGAGACCAGTGGTGGATTCCAAAAATTGATAATATACAGCAATAGAAGTAAAGTAAGACACCTGCTACGCTAGAAAGATGTCTGTAGACCTGCCATGATGGTGCTGGTCGTGAACACAACTAATTATTAGACACTGATTTAATTGGAGGCAGGTAACTAAAAGTGAACTAAAATAGACACAAATTACTGAATCCATACTCGCATGAAGGAAGAAAAGACAACTCTTGGAACATCAGTACAGGGTACTTTTCTATTACCTCTTGTGAGTGACAGGATGAAACAACCTGGTGTTAAGTACTTTAGATACGCCTGTGAAACTCACGTTATAAAGACTTTTTTAAGGTTTGATTGAGAAGGATAGAGCTCTTGATCAATAATTTTTTTTTTCGTTTGCGAGCATCCATCGCAAGCGTACTCTTCAATCTAAGAACTGAATTTTTGTGTGTTAATCGGTTATTCCCGTGTGCACAGGGGACCCTCGCCTCACAGGCAGATAACTCCAACTTCGGAGGTACTCATTTTTTTTTTTTTTACATCGATGAGTTATCGGCTTTTCAAGCCGGACCTTGCTGCTAGGGCGGGGGGATTGGCGCAGAGAGAAATCACAAATACACATTTTAACTGGTGCAGCCAGGATTTGAACACAGAGCCTCTATGTCTCGAGACCGGCATCTTACCTGGAGACCAGCCAGCATGTCTTTACATGTCTTGTATCATCTTGGTATTGGTGAAATCCAATACCGTGTTCAATTAGCTAAAAATTTACATATAATATGCTATATGTTAAGGTAGCCGCTATAGCTCAGGGGTTAGTGAACTGGACTACAAAGGACAAGGGGTAGGGTTCGATCCCAACCGACGGCTTCCGGGTTCACCCAGCTTTAATGGGTACCGGATTTTTTTCTGGGAAAGTAAAGCAGCACGGGCGTAATACCGACCACATTACCCCAAAAATCATGTGCTGAAGGTCTGTAAAATATAGGGTCACTAACACCATATTTCCCTATACGCCACTTGGCGTGACGGGGGTACTTTACTTTTGTTATATGTTAGATAAATATAAATATGTAGATTGATTCTTAAAACCATGAAAAATGTTAACTCTGACATCTCTTCCGTTTGCATTGGATAAAATGCTTCCATATGGAAAGAGTTCTAATCGATACATAGTAGAAATGATGTGCTACGATGTGTTGTTAAATTTAAAAGTTTGTACACACTTTATTCTTTCATGTTTTTTCTTCGAAATTAATCAAAAGAAAGCCATATTCTGCTATTTCTTCACGAGATAAACTGACAACAAACTTTGCTGAACAAATACAGTACAGACAACAAACAAATTAAGAGCTCATACACCGAACTCTGCAGCGAGGGCTATAACTAAAGTTAAATAGCGAGGGCTAGAACTAAACCTAAATAATGGGGAATAAATACAGCTGGCAGACTGTTCCAGACAAACCAGCCCTTTTATTTCTAATGAGGCAAAGAAACAAAAATAAAATTTCTTAAAGACTCTTTGCCCAGGGCATGTGGAAAATCGGAAATGAGATACATTTGTCATGAGTGACGTCAGTTAGTTTTAAGCAGAGGCGTGACAATTTTCTGGTGACACCCACGCAAACAAATATGAATAACACTTATGAATTCATTATTTATTTCATCATTATTTTATTATTATTATTTTATTATTATTATTATATTTATATTCATCATTATTTATGAATTCATCACCAAGTACCATCCGCGCTGGCTGGCGTATGTGATCATGTCTCACCACAACTCTCATTCTCTACATTTATCATTTTTGCTGTTGTTTTCCTACCATATTCATTCGTTGGTTGTCGTCTTCACATCGAAGGTTAGCTACCATTGAGCGCCATTTTCTCTGCCTCTTGTATTTGTAGTGCACGTTGTCATAAGTTCACCTGTGCATCTTTTCATGTTTCCAGTCCACTTTAGCCTTGGCCTGCCACTGCTTCTTCTGCTACAAAAATATTCCCTTCCTACTTGTTCTTAGAGGTAGGGTTCGATCCCAACCGACGGCTTCCGGGTTCACCCAGCCATAAATGGGTACCGGATATTTGTCTGGGAAAGTAAAGCGGCACAGGCGTAATACCGACCACATTACCCCCAAAATCATGTGCTGAAGGTCTGTAAATTTATGGTCACTAACACCATATTTATACGCCACTTGGCGTGACGGGGGCTCTTTACTTTTTTTTTTTTTACTTTACTTGTTCCTACTTCTTATTTGATTGTACAAAATGAAAGCGGATAGCCGAATCGATAACTCGGTGTTCTGCAAACCAGGATAACGTGGGTTTGAATCCTGACAGGGAAACGCAAACCCAATCTCGTTGCGACTGTTCCCGACAAGCGGCCTTTATTCTCCGGTTCCATATGTTCCTACGGTAGACCCATGTAATGGGTAAGAAATTTTGTTTTCCCTTTTTAGTTGTAAGAATGGGTTTGCACACAATATTTTGTTTCACTCTTTTCGATTCAGCCATTACTATCGAAATGTCGTGTCTTTGTCCCGACACTTCCATCTTCATCATCAATAGGTTTGCTCATCCATTTTTTTTTTCAGGACAGCGGCCATTTTTTTTTCCCCTACTCTTTCCGACTTTTTTAAAAACTAACTATCAAGGGTTCTCCAACGGGTGCGAATGCTCACAGCATCTCCTATTTTTCGTCGGTTTCCGAGAGGGCTAGGCATCGGATTAAACTACCCACACACTAGGTCATCATCAAGTACCGGGCCTGCTGGCGTAGATGATCATGTCTCTCCACAACTTTCGATCAGGACAGTTATTTATCATTTCTGTTGTTGACCTTCTGCCAAGCCATTCTCTTAAGCTGTCTGGTATCTTTTCTCTTTGCTTCCCTCTATCTCTTCGTCCCTCAATTTTTCCAGTTGTTACAATATATTCCAGTTGTTCTCTTCTCATTACATGGCCAAAAATGATGATTGTTTCTTCCTAATATTGGAAATCAGCTCTCTATTTGCTTTGGCCTCTTTCAGAACATTTTCATTACTCTTCTTAACTGTCCATGGTATTCTCGATATTCTTCTGTAAAACCACATTTCTACAGACTCTAGTGATTTTCTTGTCTGTTATCCTATTGTCCATGATTCACATCCATATGTTAAGACTGGCTCTACATAACATTTAAGAACCCTTTTTCTTGTTTCTATTGTCAAAAATGAATTGCATAGCATCTTCCTCATTTTTTGGAAAGCTGCTTTTGCCTGAGCCATTATGCATCTCAGCTCTGTTGTACATCTTCCATCTGAGGTTAACAAAGTTCCCAAACATTAAAATTCATTTACACACTAGGTATGGCAGGATAAAGCTACAAAGAGACTACAAATTCGAAGTAAAAAAGTCCCACAGTCTCGGGCTGTATTCAAACACAGAACCTCCATGTTCAAAGACTGATGTCCTTCTTCCTGATCACTCAGTCCCTCTTCCAATTATGTAATTTATGTCAACTTTTAGCGTTTTGTTCCTTTTAGAAACAGTACAATGAAACATTCCCACTCACTTCCTCACTTCACTCTCACACCAACTTCAAAAATGTATAGAAACAAAAAAATGTCTTTACACGTAGATAAATAATGTCTTTATACACATAAAAAATGATGTCTTTATACATGTAAATAAACAATGTTTTATATATATAAATAATGTCTTTATAAAAAAAGTAAAGAGCCCCGTCACGCCAAGTGGCGTATAGGGAATATGGTGTTAGTGACCATAAATTTTACAGACCTGCGGCACATGATTTTTAGGGTAATGTGGTCGGTATTACGCCTGTGCCGCTTCACTTTCCCAGAAAAAAAATCGGTACCCATTAAAGGCTGGGTGAACCCGGAAGCCGTCGGTTGGGATCGAACCCTACCCCTTGTCCTTTGTAGTCTAGTTCACTAACCACTGAGCTATCGCGGCCCCCAAATGTCTTTATAACATAATTAATATCGTTATACACTTAAATGTCTGTATAAACATAAATACTGTCTTTATACATATTAATAAATGATGTCTTTATTCACATAAATAGATAATATCTTTAAACACATACATAAATAATGTCTTTATACATATAAATAATGTCTTTAAATATATAAATATATAATGTATTTATACATACAAATAAATAATACACATACAAATAATGTCTTTTTACACACATACTAAATAATGTCTTTATACATATAATAAATATAATATCTTTATACACGTAAAAATATTGTCTTTATACATATAAATATATAATGTATTTATACACATAAATAATGTCTTTATACACATAATAGTGTCTTTATAAACATAAATAAATACTGTCTTTATACACATTCATAGATTATGTCTTTATACATAGAAATAATGTCATTCTACACATAAAAATGCCTTTAAACACGTAATTAAATAATGTCGTTATACATATAAATAATGCCTTTTTACACATAAATAATGTCTTTATACATAAGGCAGCGTGGTTTTATCACATTGTCTTCGCTGTTCTTATAAATCACAACACTATCGATTTCTTTCGCTTGAGAAATAGTTTTGTCTTAAAGATAATTTGTAGAGAAACGGCTCTAGGCTATATACTGTAAGGAAGAAAATGTTATTTAATGAGCGGTGGATACAATATAAACATTAATGAAGTAAAAAAAAAAAAAGAAGCTATGCTGGTAATGTGTGTGCATTTTTTGGGTAACGTATATATATTTATTCACAGAAATACGGTCATAAATATATAACAAGGAGACGCATGTGATAGAAAAAGAGAGAGAGAGTGTGTGTGAGAGAGAAAGATTAGAGGGAAAGAGTATGTGTGGTTTTAAGATATGAGAGTACGAATTAAATGAAAATCGATGCAAGTCTTGTTTTCAGTTTTTCAAAAATATTCTTATTAGTGGTTTGTATTGTACAGTAGAAAAAAGGTTTTACTGAAGAATATTTAGAATACCATGCGCAGCTAAGAAGAGCAATTAAAACGTTCTGAAAGAGAAAGCTACTGTAGTCGGTTTGCTTTGGAGAATCGCCTTATAGTTCAATTTGGTTCGCTTACCCCACGTGGCATGAATGTATCTCACTCGTATTCATAGTTTCCCTTTAATTGCTCCTTCTTGCAGTCTTCTTTGCTGCTCATGTTTGGGTACTTTAGTCTATCCACTATGCCGTGCTATTCATAGCTCTCCTCCACTAGACCCCACAGCAAGACTTAGGTGGTCTCCTATACCTCTTTTGTCTATGCTACTTATCTTTCACATGTTCCTTATTGTACCACACTCTCAGACATATCATTCTTACTGTCTTTCGAGTACCTATTATTCTTCTATTATATTCTTTTTCCTTTATGTATGCACACTGACCTCGGTGTGTATTCGTCTGTTTATGGGGGCGTTATGCGCACCGTTATGCACATATATGATTGTCCCTGTGTGGATTTGCATATGCATGCATGTGCTCATATGTATAGGTAAGGGTATGTCTGTATGCATTTGTATACAGTTTTTTTATTTATATTTTTTATAATTTAATTAAATATAATTATTTTTATTTTTATTTATATTACAGTTATTTTAGTTACAAATACAGCCGCGATAGCTCAGTGGTTAGTGAACTAGACTACAAAGGACAAGGGGTAGGGTTCGATCCCAACCGACGGCTTCCGGGTTCACCCAGCCTTTAATGGGTACCGATTTTTTTTCTGGGAAAGTGAAGCGGCACAGGCGTAATACCGACCACATTACCCTAAAAATCATGTGCCGCAGGTCTGTAAAATTTATGGTCACTAACACCATATTCCCTATACGCCACTTGGCGTGACGGGGCTCTTTACTTTTTTTATAAAGACATTATTTATATATATAAAACATTGTTTATTTACATGTATAAAGACATCATTTTTTATGTGTATAAAGACATTATTTATCTACGTGTAAAGACATTTTTTTGTTTCTATACATTTTTGAAGTTGGTGTGAGAGTGAAGTGAGGAAGTGAGTGGGAATGTTTCATTGTACTGTTTCTAAAAGGAACAAAACGCTAAAAGTTGACATAAATTACATAATTGGAAGAGGGACTGAGTGATCAGGAAGAAGGACATCAGTCTTTGAACATGGAGGTTCTGTGTTTGAATACAGCCCGAGACTGTGGGACTTTTTTACTTCGAATTTGTAGTCTCTTTGTAGCTTTATCCTGCCATACCTAGTGTGTAAATGAATTTTAATGTTTGGGAACTTTGTTAACCTCAGATGGAAGATGTACAACAGAGCTGAGATGCATAATGGCTCAGGCAAAAGCAGCTTTCCAAAAAATGAGGAAGATGCTATGCAATTCATTTTTGACAATAGAAACAAGAAAAAGGGTTCTTAAATGTTATGTAGAGCCAGTCTTAACATATGGATGTGAATCATGGACAATAGGATAACAGACAAGAAAATCACTAGAGTCTGTAGAAATGTGGTTTTACAGAAGAATATCGAGAATACCATGGACAGTTAAGAAGAGTAATGAAAATGTTCTGAAAGAGGCCAAAGCAAATAGAGAGCTGATTTCCAATATTAGGAAGAAACAATCATCATTTTTGGCCATGTAATGAGAAGAGAACAACTGGAATATATTGTAACAACTGGAAAAATTGAGGGACGAAGAGATAGAGGGAAGCAAAGAGAAAAGATACCAGACAGCTTAAGAGAATGGCTTGGCAGAAGGTCAACAACAGAAATGATAAATAACTGTCCTGATCGAAAGTTGTGGAGAGACATGATCATCTACGCCAGCAGGCCCGGTACTTGATGATGACCTAGTGTGTGGGTAGTTTAATCCGATGCCTAGCCCTCTCGGAAACCGACGAAAAATAGGAGATGCTGTGAGCATTCGCACCCGTTGGAGAACCCTTGATAGTTAGTTTTTAAAAAAGTCGGAAAGAGTAGGGGAAAAAAAAATGGCCGCTGTCCTGAAAAAAAAAATGGATGAGCAAACCTATTGATGATGAAGATGGAAGTGTCGGGACAAAGACACGACATTTCGATAGTAATGGCTGAATCGAAAAGAGTGAAACAAAATATTGTGTGCAAACCCATTCTTACAACTAAAAAGGGAAAACAAAATTTCTTACCCATTACATGGGTCTACCGTAGGAACATATGGAACCGGAGAATAAAGGCCGCTTGTCGGGAACAGTCGCAACGAGATTGGGTTTGCGTTTCCCTGTCAGGATTCAAACCCACGTTATCCTGGTTTGCAGAACACCGAGTTATCGATTCGGCTATCCGCTTTCATTTTGTTCAATCAAATAAGAAGTAGGAACAAGTAAAGTAAAAAAAAAAAAAGGTTTTACAGACCTTCAGCACATGATTTTGGGGGTAATGTGGTCGGTATTACGCCTGTGCCGCTTTACTTTCCCAGACAAATATCCGGTACCCATTTATGGCTGGGTGAACCCGGAAGCCGTCGGTTGGGATCGAACCCTACCTCTAAGAACAAGTAGGAAGGGAATATTTTTGTAGCAGAAGAAGCAGTGGCAGGCCAAGGCTAAAGTGGACTGGAAACATGAAAAGATGCACAGGTGAACTTATGACAACGTGCACTACAAATACAAGAGGCAGAGAAAATGGCGCTCAATGGTAGCTAACCTTCGATGTGAAGACGACAACCAACGAATGAATATGGTAGGAAAACAACAGCAAAAATGATAAATGTAGAGAATGAGAGTTGTGGTGAGACATGATCACATACGCCAGCCAGCGCGGATGGTACTTGGTGATGAATTCATAAATAATGATGAATATAAATATAATAATAATAATAAAATAATAATAATAAAATAATGATGAAATAAATAATGAATTCATAAGTGTTATTCATATTTGTTTGCGTGGGTGTCACCAGAAAATTGTCACGCCTCTGCTTAAAACTAACTGACGTCACTCATGACAAATGTATCTCATTTCCGATTTTCCACATGCCCTGGGCAAAGAGTCTTTAAGAAATTTTATTTTTGTTTCTTTGCCTCATTAGAAATAAAAGGGCTGGTTTGTCTGGAACAGTCTGCCAGCTGTATTTATTCCCCATTATTTAGGTTTAGTTCTAGCCCTCGCTATTTAACTTTAGTTATAGCCCTCGCTGCAGAGTTCGGTGTATGAGCTCTTAATTTGTTTGTTGTCTGTACTGTATTTGTTCAGCAAAGTTTGTTGTCAGTTTATCTCGTGAAGAAATAGCAGAATATGGCTTTCTTTTGATTAATTTCGAAGAAAAAACATGAAAGAATAAAGTGTGTACAAACTTTTAAATTTAACAACACATCGTAGCACATCATTTCTACTATGTATCGATTAGAACTCTTTCCATATGGAAGCATTTTATCCAATGCAAACGGAAGAGATGTCAGAGTTAACATTTTTCATGGTTTTAAGAATCAATCTACATATTTATATTTATCTAACATATAACAAAAGTAAAGTACCCCCGTCACGCCAAGTGGCGTATAGGGAAATATGGTGTTAGTGACCCTATATTTTACAGACCTTCAGCACATGATTTTTGGGGTAATGTGGTCGGTATTACGCCCGTGCTGCTTTACTTTCCCAGAAAAAAATCCGGTACCCATTAAAGCTGGGTGAACCCGGAAGCCGTCGGTTGGGATCGAACCCTACCCCTTGTCCTTTGTAGTCCAGTTCACTAACCCCTGAGCTATAGCGGCTACCTTAACATATAGCATATTATATGTAAATTTTTAGCTAATTGAACACGGTATTGGATTTCACCAATACCAAGATGATACAAGACATGTAAAGACATGCTGGCTGGTCTCGAGGTAAGATGCCGGTCTCGAGACATAGAGGCTCTGTGTTCAAATCCTGGCTGCACCAGTTAAAATGTGTATTTGTGATTTCTCTCTGCGCCAATCCCCCCGCCCTAGCAGCAAGGTCCGGCTTGAAAAGCCGATAACTCATCGATGTAAAAAAAAAAAAATGAGTACCTCCGAAGTTGGAGTTATCTGCCTGTGAGGCGAGGGTCCCCTGTGCACACGGGAATAACCGATTAACACACAAAAATTCAGTTCTTAGATTGAAGAGTACGCTTGCGATGGATGCTCGCAAACGAAAAAAAAAATTATTGATCAAGAGCTCTATCCTTCTCAATCAAACCTTAAAAAAGTCTTTATAACGTGAGTTTCACAGGCGTATCTAAAGTACTTAACACCAGGTTGTTTCATCCTGTCACTCACAAGAGGTAATAGAAAAGTACCCTGTACTGATGTTCCAAGAGTTGTCTTTTCTTCCTTCATGCGAGTATGGATTCAGTAATTTGTGTCTATTTTAGTTCACTTTTAGTTACCTGCCTCCAATTAAATCAGTGTCTAATAATTAGTTGTGTTCACGACCAGCACCATCATGGCAGGTCTACAGACATCTTTCTAGCGTAGCAGGTGTCTTACTTTACTTCTATTGCTGTATATTATCAATTTTTGGAATCCACCACTGGTCTCAGCAGTGAGGCCCGGCTTGAAACATCAATTACCCATCGACGGAAAAAAATATGATTACCTCTGAAGTCAGAGTTATCTGCCTGTGCGGAGAGGGACCCCTGTGCACACGGCTGTGAGGGAAAAATGGATTAACGCGCAAAATTCAGTTCCTTGTCTCTAGGGACTTCGTCAGAGGTCAAAGCTGGCGAACGAAAATAAAATTTGAAATGTTTCTTTTAAAACGAAAAATCATGTAAATAATATAGTCATTAACAGCATGTTTCCCATATACATAGCAAGGCGTGGAGGAAACCTTTACTTTACTTATAATGGCCTTCAGAGTCTTCACAGACAGTTAGTAGTAAGTAATCAATTTGAATGTAGTATGGTTACAATTGTAGTGTCTTATGCTGGGTGCTGCTTTCCTGATCAGCTTCTCGTGGCTGAATCTGCCAATATTGGTTCCTCAGTTTGCCAAACACTATTTGTATGGGAATAAGAATGTTTACCATTCTTCTTACATGTCCCAGCTACTTTAGTCTCTGATTCCTAAGTGTTGCCATGATGGATGGGAGTCTGGCTCTTTGTAAGACATTAGAGTCGGTTACTTTATCCTGCAATGGTTGATGGGAGTCTGCCTTCTTGTTAGACATTAGAGTTGGTTACTTTACCCTGTAATGGGAGCCTGGCACTTTGTAAGACATTAGAGTTGGTTACTTTCTCCTGCAATGTGAGTCTGGCACTTTGTAAGACATTAGAGTTGGTTACTTTCTCCTGCAATGTGAGTCGGCTGGCACTTTGTAAGACATTAGAGTTGGTTACTTTCTCCTGCAATGTGAGTCGGGCACTTTTTAAGACATTAGTGTTGGTTATTTTGTCCTGCAATGGGAGTCTCCCTCTTTGTAAGACATTAGAGTTGGTTACTTTCTCCTGCAATGTGAGTCTGGCACTTTGTAAGACATTAGAGTTGGTTACTTTCTCCTGCAATGTGAGTCTGGCACTTTGTAAGACATTAGAGTCTGTTACTTTGTCCTGCAATGTGAGTCGTCTGGCACTTTGTAAGACATTAGAGTCGGTTACTTTGTCCTGCAATGTGAGTCGTCAGGCACTTTGTAAGACAGAGTTGGTTACTTTCTCCTGCAATGGGAGTCTCCCACTTTGTAAGACATTAGAGTTGGTTACTTTCTCCTGCCATTTGTACTTTACTTACATTTATTTTCTAAAGACCCTTTCTGCATTCAGCACGGGTAGCCTTTTTAAACGTTGCGGAAGAAAATTGAGTCTGCTAGACGTAGGAGTTTGTCGCTGAAAATGGGGTGTAGCTCATCAAATCTTCGGTCTAGGACAAGAAAGTGTGAACGAGCTAGAGATAAAATATTGTGGATGAAGTGAAGGTTAATGCATAGATAAGGTCAAAGGCAGACAACAAATGGCTAAATATTAGATTGTTTGAAATGAACTGGAAGCCGCGATAGCTCAGTGGTTAGTGAGCTGGACTACAAAGGACAAGAGGTAGGGTTCGATCCCAACCGACGGCTTCCGGTTCACCCAGCCTTTAATGGGTACCGATTTTTTTTTTCTGGGAAGGTAAAGCTGCACGGGCGTAATACCGACCAGATTACCCCAAAAGTCATGTACTGAAGGTCTGTAAAATGTATGATCACTAACACCATATTCCCTATACGTCACTTGGCGTGACGGTGGCTCTTTACTTTTTACTTTGAATGAAGTGATTGTTAACTCACCAATGCATTATAGTGATAAATATTATGATGATGGTGGTGATGACGTTAATAATGGTGACGATAAAGGTGATAATGATGATAATGAGGATGATGGTGATAACGATGGTGATGAACAGCAATGATGATGGTGATGGTGATTTGAGTGTTGTGGTAATGATGGTGATAGTGATAAGAGTGTTGTGGTAATGATGATGATGATGATTTTATAATGATGGTGACGATAATGATAGGGATGCTGATAATTGTGTGGTGGCAATGATGGTTATAATGATGATGATAATACCGATAGTGATAATAGAGATGATGATGGTGGTGGTAATGCTGATGATGATCAGCAGTGATATGATGGTGATGATGATAAAAGTTATCATAGTGATAATAGAGATGATGATGGTGATTGTGATGACAGAGTTATTAGTGAGCTATATGTACATCACTTTAACTACAAAAAGCACATAAACCATAGCTCACTGTTTAGATGATGTCCTGCTAATTCCTTACAGTCCTTCGACCATTAACCCATACTTCCCACTTCTATTTTGCAACCCTAAATTGGCCGTTTTGTAAAACCCAAAACCAACTCTTTTTTGAATAATTTTTCGCTCTATTTTTTAAACCTAGAATTTATCTCCCCTATTTTTTAAATCTATAATTTACCTCTATTTTGGAAACCTAGAATTTATCTCCCCTATTTTTTAAACCTATAATTTACCTCTGTTTTTGAAACCTAGAAATTACCTCCCCTATTTTTTAACCTAGAATTTACCTCCACTATATTTGAAACCTACCAAACTGACGGCTTCCGGGTTCACCCAGCCTTTAATGGGTACCGGATTTTTTTCTGGGAAAGTTAAGCGGCACGGGCGTAATACCGATCACATTACCCCAAAAATCATGTGCCGAAGGTCTGTAAAATTTATGGTCACTAACACCATATTCCTTATACGCCACTTGGCGTGACAGGGGTACTTTACTACTTTCCCCTTTTGATATTTGAAACCTAGAATTTACCGCTTCTATTTTTGAAACCTAGAATTTACCGCTTCTATTTTTGAAACCTAGAATTTATCGCTTCTATTTTTGAAACCTAGAATTTACCTCCTATATTTTTTTAACCTGGAATTTACCTCCTCTTTAACTGAAACCTAGAGTTTACCCTTTGTGTTTTTTAAACCCGAAACCGACCCTGCTATTTTTTCAGTCATATTGATGCTGTAATGCTTATATCAATCATTTGCAAAGTAAACAAGAAAAAACTTGACTGGCACTCGTTTGCAGTTCTCATAGACTGTACTAGAGATCCTATTGTTAATACTTCTTTCAACACTCGCCCGTGCCTCGAAATGTGGCTCAGTCACGAATAAACGTTAAACGTCGAGCCCTGAACCTCCCACAGTGGTGAGGTTATCTACTGTCCTGATCACGCATTCAATTGACGCTAATGATAGACTTGTGAATTATCTTTCAAACGCACATAAATTCTCAGCACTTGAATTGGGGGAGTGAAATAACTGTATTTTAAAACATTCTTATGAGCTATTTTCAAAGATAATGCAGCCGTTTCAGTTCTTGTTTTTTATTTATTATTTTTATTTGTGTGCCTCCTTTCGGTCGACAGACAACGCGAATGTATTTAGTGAACTTAAACTTTGTGATTTGTTTTCGTTTCAGTAACTTTTTCATTTTTTTTGTGCGTTTTTGTTTTGTAGAAGCTGTGCTTGTTTTGAGACGTTATCGTTGTTTGTGTTGTACCTGTACTGTTGTACTTTTGACTTTTATATTCACTTATGTTCTCATTGGTAATTCGTTTCTATACATTGTAATGATTGGTGGTTATATTGTTCAACGTGGAGAGAGAGAGAGAGAGAGAAATGTGTACATTTTTATGCTGTTCAGCATGAAATGATAGATGGGGCGAGATGCACACATCACACACACAAACACACACACTTACACACAGATATATATACTATGTGTGTATGTGTATATATAAATAGAGAGAGAGAGAGAGGTGCAAAAAGTTCAAGGTTCTTATATTGATCAACCTAGAATGACAGAGAGAGGGAGAGAGACAGAGACAGAGAGAGAGAGAGAGAGAGAGCGGATAGCATATATATATATATATATATATATATATATATATATATATATATATATATAATATGTGCATATATAACTGTTTATTTAATATTACACTTTGTCTTAATTATTGATAAATAAAGTGATGAGTTGGGAGATCAAGAGTTAATACGTCTGTCCCTTGACAGGAAAGTGGGACCATGAAATCGCGACATTGGTGACGGCAATTTGTCAAAACTGAATCCGTGGTTTCTTTGTGACGTTTACCAACTTCTAGCCCCCGGGTAGTAAGATCCGATGTCAAGCCCTCCCAGAAAACGAAAAAGAGTTAAAATAGTAGGCCATAAATGGCCGCTGCACGGGCAAAAAATTGTTATGCAAATCGACTCATACCGAAGGCGGATATTTATTTGGTTATTCGGTTATGGAAAGCCCCGGTATCACTGCAAACGAATTAAAATCCATAATTGCTCAACCGCCCATGCCAGCGTAATCATCCGAATCTCATCTCCCAAACAAAGAAAGGTAACTGCAGTCCCCATCGTAGCAGTCTCAGCACACGCCAAAAGACATAAGGCGAAACCGCGCAGAAAGTGAACACAGCCAACTGTTGCCTGTCATACGATATCATCATTCATCGTAAACAATTGGAATATCGAAAGATGATCAAAACGGATGAGACACACAGCTCACGGTGTGCACAGAGCACTTAACTCAGTAGCTGCTGCAACAAGCCGGACTTGGAATATGAGGAAACTGCAACAAGGAACACTAAAGGTTCCAAAGGCGGATATGTCGGGTCTAAATGCGCAAGTATTACGGTTTTGTCATAAACTAGCAACGCATCGCACTTAACGCCCACTTAACGATTGATAGCTAAAAAAATAAGAGAAATACAAAAAAACACTGTAGTCATTTACCATAGAATACGCAGCACGGATACAGCGAAGACAATGGCGCTGGATAGGACACACACTACGAAAGCCAACTGAGAGTATTACACAACAGGCCCTTTATGGAATCCCCAGGGGAAAAGACAAAGAGGAAGACCAAGGAATTCTTGGAGAAGAAATATAGAAGCAGAGATGAAGATGATGGGAAGACATGGAATGATCTTAAAAGAATAGCAAAAAACAGAACGACTTGGAAAATGTTTGTTGAAGAACTATGCTCCACAGGGAGCTAACAAGGTAGAAGAAGAAGACGCAGCACGGAACATATTTTTGTAGCAAAAATGTGTGCTAATTAGAAATATTTTATTAAAGAAATATAAGATTGCTCATTAACATTGGATACAACAAGGAAGACCAAAATATAAAGGGAGCTATCTCCGGCACGCCAGCACAAGACAGTACCTATTAACACAAAGAAATATTGTATACAGAGAATATTCCTTCCAATCTTCTACTGTTAGTATCAAAGATGGTCGCTCACGATTAAACAAGAAAGAAAGAATCATCGTCATCATCATCATCATCATCATCATCAAGTACCGGGCCTCCTGGCGTAGTTGATCATGTCTCTCCACAACTTTCGATCTCGACAGTTATTTATCGCCTCTGTTGACCTTCTGCCAAGCCATTCTCTTAAGCTGTCTGGTATTTAATCTCTTTGCTTTCCTCGATCTCTTCATCCCTCAATTTTCCCAGTTGTTACAATATATTCCAGCTGTTCTCTTCTCATTACATGGCCAAAAAATGATGATTGTTTCTTCCTAATATTGGAAATTAGCTCTCTTTTTGCTTTGGCCTCTTTCAGAACATTTTCATGACTCTTCTTAGCTGTCCATGGTATTTTCAACATAATCACCATATAGAGATGACAAATAACTATCTTTACGACACATAGTACCATTGCTGGTGTATGTCGGGGTGGGGCTGACGATAGAACGAGTGGTGTAAAGGCTGCTTGGTCAAAGCAGTCGCCACGACGTGTGAGACTCAGGATATTTTTGTGTGCGTTCGGCAACTTTTATCTCAGACGAAATCCCTAATGACTAAAAACTGAATTTTGCGTGTCAGCCATGTGCACAGGGGTCCCTCGCCGCACAGGCAGATAACTCCGTCTTCGGAGTTACTCATATATTTTCCGTCGATGAGTAATTGACGTTTCAAGCCGAGCCTCGCTGCGTAGACTAAAGGTTGTTACCGCAGAGACAAATCATAAATAAAAATCCCAACTGGTGCAGCCGAGATTTGAACCCACAACCTCTCTGTCTCGAGGCCAGCATCTTGCCTCAAGACCAACCAGTCCCCCACTCAGGATTTTTATTTCACCCCCGATAGATAAAAATCCTTCCTGTCTATCGCGGATTTCGATCACCGGACGCCGGCTTTTCATCCAGTGAAACAGTGGATTTCGCCACACGACCATGCTCTCATCTACAGAGATGAGATGTTTGGAACAGGGCGCTTGGGGTGTGTAGAAGAGACAGAATCAGAAATGGTGTTGTAAGAGAGAAACATTGTGTATGGGATCAGTTCTGAACTACATACGGAGACAAGAGAAGAAATGTTTCTTGAACATGAGACTGACAACATTAGACTGGTAACATTAGACTGGCTTCATTAGACTGGCAACATCAGACTGGTAACATTAGACTGGTAACATTAGACTGGTAACATTAGACTGGTAACATTAGACTGGTAACATTAGACTGGTAACATTAGACTGGTAACATTAGACTGGCAACATCAGACTGGTAACATTAGACTGGTAACATTAGACTGGTAACATTAGACTGGTAACATTAGACTGGTAACATTAGACTGGTAACATTAGACTGGTAACATTAGACTGGCAACATCAGACTGGTAACATTAGACTGGTAACATTAGACTGGTAACATTAGACTGGTAACATTAGACTGGTAACATCAAACTGGTAACATTAGACTGGCAACATCAAACTGGTAACATTAGACTGGCAACATCAAACTGGTAACATTAGACTGGCAACATCAAACTGGCAACATTAGACTGGCAACATTATACTGGCAACATCAAACTGGCAACATTAGACTGGCAACATCAGACTGGTAACATTAGACTGGTAACATTAGACTGGTAACATCAGACTGGCACCATTAGACTGACAACATTATAGTGGCAACATTAGACTGGTAACATCAAACTGGCAACATTAGACTGGCAACATCAGACTGGTAACATTAGACTGGTAACATTAGACTGGTAACATTAGACTCGCAACATTAGACTGACAACATTAGACTGGCAACATTAGACTGGTAACATCAAACTGGAAACATCAGACTGGTAACATTAGACTGGTAACATTAGACTGGTAACATTAGACTGACAACATAAGACTGGTAACATTAGACTGGCAACATTAGACTAACATTAGACTGGCAACATCAGACTGGTAACATTAGACTGGTAACATTAGACTGGTAACATTAGACTGGTAACATCAGACTGGTAACATTAGACTTGTAACATTAGACTGACAACATTAGACTGACAACATTAGACTGGCAACATTAGACTGGTAACATTAGACTGGTAACATTAGACTGGCAACATCAGACTGGCAACATTAGAGTGGCAACATCAGACTGGTAACATTAGACTGGTAACATTAGACTGGCAACATCTGACTGGTAACATTAGACTGGCAACATTTGACTGGCAACATCAGACTGGTAACATTAGACTGGCAACATTAGACTGACAACATCAGACTGGTAACATTAGACTGGTAACATTAGACTCGCAACATTAGACTGGCAACATTAGACTGGCAACATCAGACTGGTAACATTAGACTGGCAACATTAGACTCGCAACATTAGACTGGCAACATTAGACTGGCAACATCAGACTGGCAACATCAGACTGGTAACATTAGACTGGCAACATTAGACTGACAACATCAGACTGGTAACATTAGACTGGTAACATTAGACTCGCAACATTAGACTGGCAACATTAGACTGGCAACATTAGACTGGCAACATCAGACTGGTAACATTAGACTGGCAACATTAGACTGGCAACATTAAACTGGTAACATTAGACTGACAACATTAGACTGGTAACATTAGACTGGCAACATTAGACTCGCAACATTAGACTGACAACATTAGACTGGTAACATTAGACTCGCAACATTAGACTGACAACATTAGACTGGTAACATTAGACTCGCAACATTAGACTGACAACATTAGACTGGCAACATCAGACTGGTAACATCAGACTGGTAACATTAGACTGGTAACATTAGACTCGCAACATTAGACTGACAACATTAGACTGGTAACATTAGACTCGCAACATTAGACTGACAACATTAGACTGGTAACATTAGACTCGCAACATTAGACTGACAACATTAGACTGTTAACATTAGACTCGTAACATTAGACTGACAACATTAGACTGGTAACATTAGACTCGCAACATTAGACCGACAACATTAGACTGGCAACATCAGACTGGCAACATCAGACTGGCAACATTAGACTGACAACATTAGACTGACTACATTAGACTGGCAACATTAGACTGACAACATTAGACTGGCAACATTAGACTGGCAACATTAGACTCGCAACATTAGACTGATAACATTATATTGACAACATTAGACTGACAACATTAGACTGACAACATTAGACTAACAACATTAGGCTGGCAACATTAGACTGACAACATTAGATTGACAACATTAGACTGGCAATATTAGACTGACAACATTAGATTGACAACATTAGATTGACAACATTAGATTGGCAACATTAGACTGACAACATTAGACTGACAACATTAGACTGACAACATTAGACTGGCAATATTAGACTGACAACATTAGACTGACAACATTAGTCTGACAGCATTAGACTGACAACATTAGACTGGCAACATTAGACTTACAACATTAGACTGGCAACATTAGACTGACAACATTAGACTGGCAATATTAGACTGGCAACATTAGACTGACAACATTAGACTGACAACATTAGACTGACAACATTAGACTGGCAACATTAGGCTGGCAACATTAGAGTGACAACATTAGACTGGCAATATTTGACTGCCAGAAGGACAAAAACTGAAACTTTGTTTCTCCCTCGATATTCGAAGAATATAAGATAGAGATAGAGAGAGAGAGAGAGAGAGAGAGAGAGAGAGAGAGAGAGAGAGAGAGAGAGAGAGAGAGAGATCGCCAACATTAAAAGTATCGTTTAAATACACATATAATAGAAATATTATATTAATTATTATTTACATAAAGACTGATTTCGTAATTTTTCTTTGAATAACATTAGAATGATCTCTGGCGTTCTCATGTGAGTTTGTTTTCTCTTGATATCTCCCTTATAGAATCGTTTTTGTTTAGTTTCCCTTCCCCTCATTAATCTAACCAATTTTACCACCCCATCTATCTTAGATTGGAAATCAATACAAATTGTAATTTCTTTATCTAAATTTGGAATGCTACAATGTAAAACAAGCATAATTTAAACTTAATGCTATATTGTTTTTCACCCCGTATTTACAAAAATCTTAAATTTAGTTATTTGTTATTTTACTATTTTGCTATTCGTTTTCACACTTTTAGATATTTAATAATTCATAATTATTTCACCGAAATTAATTATCTTATTTAATGCGAATTTTCTGCTATTTCTTTTTTATTGCGCTGGACACATGTAATTAGACTTGCCTTCATTATACTACCTTTTGCCCCCACAATATGTTCTCTTTTTGTTTTATAAATAATTGCTCCGTCTGGTAATTTAACAAATGAATAATGTTATTATTTGTCGTAAACACAGTTGTTCAATTTTTTGGGGTCTTAATTTATTTCATATTCTACAATTAAACACATTCTCGTCTGATACGAAATGTGTGGTGTTTTTATTTGTATTAACTCCAGGTTTTAAACACTTTCTCGTCTGATACGAAATGTGTGGTGTTTTTATTTGTATTAACTCCAGGTTTTAAACACTTTCTCGTCTGATACGAAATGTGTGGTGTTTTTATTTGTATTAACTCCAGGTTTTAAACACTTTCTCGTCTGATACGAAATGTGTGGTGTTTTTATTTGTATTAACTCCATGTTTTAAACACTTTCTCTGCGCTTGCTTGATAATTATTTCTCTTCATTTCACGTTCATGAAAGTGCGGTAAATAAGCGTACATGCGCTGTGTTATAATTTACGACAAGCCTCATTATTTGATTATTTGTTTGTCTTCAACTTGGCATTTTTGGAAGTGGGTTGTCTTCCCTTCCAATCCAAACTCAACTCGATTGGTCAGACTGGCACTGAGAAAGAGCGGAGTAGCTTCTGGATGGATCTGGGCCACCTAAGGTGGTGTCAACGGTCAACTATGAGTTGCTAACTACTTCAAGATATGGTTATCACGTGCACCTTCTTTCTATTTGAATATAAGAAGTGGATAAGGGATTAGGAATGTGGATTCATTGTATTCAACCATTGGGTGACGTCTCCACATCGAAGGTTGGCTAACATGGAGCGCCATTCATCCGTTTGGTGCCGTCTCCACATCGATGGTTAACTAACATGGAACGCTATTCATCCGTTTGGTGCTGTCTCCACATCGATGGTTAACTAACATGGAACGCTATTCATCCGTTTGGTGCTGTCTCCACATCGATGGTTAACTAACATGGAACGCTATTCATCCGTTTGCTGCCATCTCCACATCGATGGTTAACTAACATGGAGCGTCATTAATCCATTGGGTGACGTCTTCACATCGATGGTTGGCTAACACGTAGCGTCATTAATCCATTGGGTGACGTCTTCACATCGATGGTTGGCTAACACGTAGCGTCATTAATCCATTGGGTGACGTCTTCACATCGATGGTTGGCTAACACGTAGCGTCATTAATCCATTGGGTGACGTCTTCACATCGATGGTTGGCTAACACGTAGCGTCATTAATCCATTGGGTGACGTCTTCACATCGATGGTTGGCTAACACGTAGCGTCATTAATCCATTGGGTGACGTCTCCACATCGAAGTTTGACTACCATAGAGTGTCATTTTACACCGCCTCTTGTCTTGATGGGGCATGTTGCCATAGATCCACTTATCAAACTTCTGATGTTATCAGTCCACTTTAGTTTTGGTCTGCCTTTGCCTCGTCTACCTTCTACCTTCCCGCCCAAGATGACTTATAGACGGGTATTATGTCTGTTGGGAGCCGCGATAGCTCAGGGGTTAGTGAACTGGACTACAAAGGACAAGAGGTAGGATTCGATCCCAACCGACGGCTTCCGGTTCACGCAGTCGTTAATGGGTACCGGATATTTTCTGTGAAAGTAAAGCGGCACGGGCGTAATACCGACCACATTACCTCAAAAATCATGTGCCGATGGTCTGTACAATGTATGGTCACTAACACCATATTCCCTATACGCCACTTGGCGTGACTGGGGTACTTTACTTACTCTTTTTAAAATGATGTCTCTTCACAATGTCTACAAAATGTCACTTATCTTTATGGATTTGTGTTAAGTTATTCTTTTTTTTTTTTCATTTTCATTCAAACCACATTCAAGATATGGTAAATGAATTAGATTTGTTGGCTTAAGCTGTGTCGAATTAATTAGATGTGTGAGTCCTAGATATAGTGATAGGATTCGGTTTTTAAAAAAAAATATATATTTATATATATTTTTTTTTGTAATAAGTTTTCCAAAAAATGATGAAGATACTATGCAATCCATTTTTTGACAAAAGAAACAAGAAAAAGAGTTCTCAAATGTTATGTATAGCCAGTCTTAACATATGGACGCGAATCATGGACAATAGGAAAACAGACAAGAAAATCACTGCAGTCTGTAGAAATGTGGTTTTAAAGAAGAATGTTGAGAGTACCATGAACAGCTAAGAAGAGTAATGAAGAGGTTCTGAGAGAGGTCAAAGCAAAAAGAGATCTAATTTCCAATATTAGGAAGAAACAATCATCATTTTTTGGCCATGTAATGAGAAGAGAACAGCTGGAATATATTGTAACAAATGGAAAAATTGAGGGACGAAGAGATAGAGGGAAGCAGAGAGAAAAAATAACAGACAGCTTAAGGGAATGGCTTGGCAGAAGGTCAACAACAGAAATGATAAATAGCTTTCGAGATCGAAAGTTGTGGAGAGACATGATCACCTTCGCCAGTAGGTCCGTTACTTGATGATAATGATTATTTTTTCCCGTTTGTATATATGCATAACATCATTAATAATAAATATTGAATGCTGCCAAAGATCTAGTAAAAAAGGTAGTTTCGAGAGTAATATAAAAGGTAGCATAAAGGGTAGTATAGAGGATAAAAAAGAAAGACGTAAAATCCCCCGTCACGCCCAGTGGCGTATAGGGAATATGGTGTTGGTGACCATAGTTTTACAGACCTTCGGCACATGATTTTTGGGGTCGGTGTTTCGCCCGTGCCGCTTTACTTTCCCAGAAAAAAATCCAGTACTCATTAATGGCTGGGTGAACCTGGAAGCCGTCGGTTGAGATCGAGCCCTTCCTCTTGTAGTATAGAGGGTAATATTGTTGAATGCAGTGAAAGGAAGTTTTTTTTTTAATTGCTCACATAAATTAGTTACTCCCTTAATTAAACACGATATGAAGGTAGATTATTCAATTATACATATAAAGTGAGAGAGAGAGAGAGAGGGAAAGAGAAAAAGAGAGAAAGAGAGAGAGAGGGTGAGAGAGAGAAAGAGAGAGGGAGAGATGGAGGGAGTGAGGGAGATATGGGGGGAGAGAGAGACAGAGAGCTTGGGGAACGAGAGAGGGAGGGAGGGAGAGTAAAAGAGAGAGGGGAGAGAGAGGGAGAGAGAGAGAAAGATAGATAGATAGATAGATAGATAGACAGACAGACAGACAGACAGACAGACAGACAGACAGACAGACAGACAGACAGACAGACAGACAGACAGACAGACAGACAGACAGACAGATAGATAGATAGATAGATAGAGTGAGAGAGAGAGCGAGAGAGAGAGAAAGAGAGAGAAGCAAACAGTTCAAGATTTATAAGTCGTTTTTTAACTTGGAGAGTGAGAAATCGAGGCAGACAGAGCGAGATGTCAACAGACGAAGATTCTGAAAGTTGTCAACTAGGAATGAGGGAGACAAAGATGTGAACAAATGTAATGTGTTAAGTTGCTGAACTAAAAATAGATAAAATGAGTGAAGGAATGCTAAATAGAGATATAAACATTTGAAGATTCTTATGTTATTAAATTTGGAGAAAGAAAGAGAGAGAGAGAGGGAGAGAGAGAGAGAGAGCGAGAGAGAGAGATGTAAAAATATATCTTTAAATGGGTTAGAAGAAGAAGGGATGCTTGTGGTGTAATATAGCGACGTCACTACGTCTAACAAGACTTTCATCTTCATCAAGAGAAACGCACCCTAAATTGGATGAAGAAAACAAGATTAATTTATTCAAATGATTAAAAGAAAAACCCAAATTCGAAATACAATTTTATTTCTTTACGTAGATTCTGTCAAATGTGAAGAATGTGCAGAGAAATTTAGACAAAAGTGTGTGGCAATCTTAAGTTGAAGACATTTTTACCAGAATGCATTTCGTGATAATGAACTTCCTTCAAAGATTTTTATTATCAGAAAATGCTCCTCAAATTTGGTTTTAAAAATGTAAAAATTAATTATAAAATGTGCTGATATAATCAAATCAATTGTTTTCTATGTTTTTCAATTGACGTGTTTTTATTTTTCCTTTTAGTTCTGAAAATAGCGTTTGCAAATTTCGAAATATCTATCATTCTGTTGTTCCATAAAAGCATTGATTTCTTTTCAGAAAGTTGGGGTTTACGGTTGTCCGTTTAGCAATATTTGTTTTTTTTTCATTTTATTTATTTACTTTTTCGTTCGCCAGCTTTTACCTCTGACGAAGTCCCTAGACACTAGGAACAGATTTTGTCGTGTTAATCCGTTTTCCCCTGGCAGCCGTGTGCACAGAGGTCCCTCGCCGCACATGCAGATAACTCCGACTTCGGAGGTACTCATATTTGTTTCCGTCGATGAGTAAATGACGTTTCAAGCCGGGCCTCGCTGCTGAGACAAGGTGTGGTTGCTGCAGAGAGAAATCATAAATAAAAATCCTAACCGATTTTTAAAAGAAAAACGATTTTAACCCAGATAAAAAGTTTCATGTTATCTCACTTTCCACGTGCACACCTTCTTTCTTGCTTTCTTTCTTTATTTCTTTTCTCTTTCTTTCTTTCTTTTCTTGTTTTCATTCTCTTTCTCTTTTTCTCCCCCCTTCTCTCTCTCTCTCTCTCTCTCTCTCTCTCTCTCTCTCTCTCTCGCTTTCTTTCTGTATTTCTATTTTTTTTCTATATTTCTTTCTTTCTTTCTTTCTTTCTTTCTTTCTTTCTTTCTTTCTTTCTTTCTTTCTTTCTTTCTTTCTTTCTTTCTTTCTTTCTTTCTTTTCTTGTTTTCATTCTTTTTCTCTTTTTCTCCCCCCCCCCTTCTCTCTCTCTCTCTCTCTCTCTCTCTCTCGCTTTCTTTCTGTATTTCTATTTTTTTTCTATATTTTTCTTTCTTTCCTTCTTTCATTCTTTCTTTCTTTCTTTTCTCTTTCTTTCTTTCTTTTCTTGTTTTCATTCTCTTTCTCTTTTTCTTCCCCCCCCCCTTCTCTCTCTCTCTCTCTCTCTCTCTCGCTTTCTTTCTGTATATCTTTTTTTTTTTCTATATTTTTTCTTTCTTTCTTTCTTCTTCTTTCTTTCTTTCTTTCTTTCTTTCTTTCTTTCTTTCTTTCTTCAGACGAAGTCTAATTATTCTTTAGTCTGGCAAATGCTCAAATTCTCTCGGGCCTTCAATACAGTCTGCCTAGATCTGTACATGTGACGTCAGCAGAAAGATCGAAAACGTGTCCTGGTCGGTAGAGCTACATTTAACTGTCACGTTCTGCAACAGGTAATCAAATATGACATCGTATGGGACTATTTTCATCTTCTGACCGAACGATGCGGGTGAAATTCCTAACATTTGTGACTGTTTCAGCACAGTTTTATGGTTTCACTCAAAATTGGAGGGACAAGGGTGTATGCATTCATTGTTATTGTGTACAGCAAGTGTATCTAGAATCACCTTCTTACAGGCACAATCTGTCTGCGAATCATCATCATCGGGTGCCATCTCCGGAACGAAGGTTGGCTACCATGGAGCGCTATTATGTTCTGTCTCTTGCTTTGATGGTGCAGGTTGTCATAGGCTGATTTGTCCATCTTTAGATGTTACTCGTCCATGTTAGTCTTGGTCAGTCTCTGCCTCTTTTACCTTGTATTTTCACCTCCATGATTACTTTTAGTAGGATGGTGTGTCCTTTACCATGGCTCAAAAATCGCATTTGTCTTGTTTGAATTGTGTTTAGTATTTCTCTTTTCATTTTTTTTTTGTTTTAAGACTTCATCGTTTGTTTTCTTTTCCTTCCATCCAATTCTACCTATTCTTCTATATATCCACATTTCAAAGGTTTCAGTTCTCTGTTCTGTTTTCTTGTCTAATGTCCATGTTTCTGCACCATATAGGAATTTTGAGAAGATGTAACATGTGCTATTCTTAATTTCAGCCTGGTGTTATTTGTTTTGTTGTTAATATATTTTTCATGGCTTTAAAATTACTTTTTGCCATTCCTATTCTTTTGTTTATTTCAGTTGTACATTTTCCATCACTGGTTATAGTATGTCCAAGATAGTTGTAGTTCTGACCTGTCTCCAGGTCTATTCCTTCAATTTTGATATCCACTTGTAGGTTTTGAGTATTTTCTTTGATTATCATCATAGTTTTAGTCTTTTTTATATTCATATCTAGTCCATACAATCATCATTTTTTGGCCATGTAATGAGAAGAGAACAACTGGAATTTATTGTAACAACTGGAAAAATTGAGGAACGAAGAGATAGAGGGAAGCAAAGAGAAAAAAAATAACAGACAGCTTAAGAGAATGGCTTCGCAGAATGTCAACAACAGAAATGATCCGAGATCGAAAATTGTGGAGGGACATGATCACCCACGCCAGTAGGCAGGGTACTTAATGATGATGATCTAGTCCATATTTTTTACTTATCATGTTAATTTCATTGAATAATTGTTGTAGATCTTTAGGATTTTCTGCTAGTAGTACAGTATCATCAGCATATCTTAGGTTATTGATTATCTTTTCATTAATGTTTATTTACATTATGCGTAAAAGCTTCGAGAAATGTTGGCACTGGTGGTGGAGCAGGCATGTGTATATCCCGTCTGCAATAAATCTATATAGAACAAATAGAATAGAATAAAATAGAATAGAGTAGAATAGAATAGAGTAGAATAGAATAGAATAGAATAGAATAGAATAGAATAGAATAGAATAGAATAGAATAGAATAGAATAGAATAGGATTTAAAAGAATATAATACAATAAAAAATAATGGAATAAAATAAAATGTAACAGAAAATAATAAAATAAAATAAAATAAAATAAAATAAAATATTTTAAAAAAATTGAATAGAATAGGTTTCACGAAGCATCTGAAAATTCGTTTCATAAGATCTAAGAAAGTTGGGTGGCCAGATGTAATGCTGACAACATCAGTCATAAAAGTGATAATGGCCATGAAAAATATGGCTCCCAACATCATATCTACAAACTTCATACACATAAAATTCCTTTGCTAGTCTTTTATTTCTGGACAGATATTTTAAAAATTTTCTGATTGGTTGGCTAGTTAAGTGGTGACCTATTCAGCAACTCCCTATTGGCTGATGTCCTTCGTCCCAATTTTATTATCATGGCTGTGTCTTTGCTGAGGAATCTGTGAAGACTCTACCTGCCCATGTATGCGGCGAGAATAAATATAGGTACATATTTACAAAACACTTTCTACGTTTATTTTTATAACTGAAACCCATAGATACGGTGACTCAGGACGTGACAACCTCGTCTCTTTAAACATATGAGAAAAGTCCTGACAAAATATGGTATCTGTGTTCGAATACGAAATAGGTCTTCGATGTTATAAGAAAAGGGATTCTGCAAAAGGGGAACCGTGCCACATTGTTCGTGGACTGTATTACGATATATTCTATTCTATCCAAGGAATAAAAATAGTGTCATTGTAATTGAGAATACCCATATCCGCTCCATCTAATTTCACAGCTTCACCTAAAGTGAGTTAGCGCCACTGGTAAATACTGTAGACAACGTCGATCTTCCTGCTTGGCCTGTTCGGCTGCATAGACGACAATTCCAGTGTACGAAGATCATTTTGCGGTAGTAAAGGAACCAATCGAAGTGGTAATATAGATATATGAGATGATTCCACCGCTTCCTCTGCGGTCGCTTAATGACATAATGCAGGGCAATGTATCTTGTACATTTGGGCCCAGGACATCCGTATTCAGCATGAGTATGTTCGGCACTGCTTTCTTAGCCATTGCGTTTCCTCGACCATCCTTCTATGTAAAGTAAAGGTAAAGTAAAGGTAAAGTAAAGGTAAACTAAAGGTAAAGTAAAGGTAAACTAAATGTAAAGTAAAGGTAAAGTAAAGGTAAAGTAAAGGTAAACTAAAGGTAAAGTAAAGGTAGATAAAGGTAAAGTAAAGGTAAACTAAAGTTAAAGTAAAGGTAAACTAAAGGTAAAGTAAAGGTAAACTAAAGGTAAACTAAAGTTAAAGTAAAGGTAAACGAAAGGTAAAGTAAAGGTAAACTAAAGGTAAAGTAAAGGTAAACTAAAGGTAAAGTACGAGACTTGAATCGGCGTCTAAAGACGCGAGTTTTCACCCATATGTGCTACTAGTCCGCCTATCCAGAAGTTTTCGGAGACATCTGGACAGTGTCGCTTCAAGCATCGAAACTCACGATGCGAGGCGACATTCGTCACCTTCCCAGAGTAATACCCTGGTACCCATTTCTGCCAGCGGCTGGGTCGACCGCGGGAGAGTTTTTTTTTTCCAACCACGAGTAAAATTCACACTGTTTCCAGCGGGTGTCAAAGACGGTTTATTCGAACGTTGATAGCCCAGTCATGTGGTTTTCCCAACTAGACTACCGAGGCCCCCTCCTTCTATGTCCCCACCCGAACAGGAGTTTTATCACAATAACGACCCTTCTTCTCTCCCCGGATTCAGGTCAGGTTTTTCTTCTTGTAGCTGGATTGTCCGCCACAGCTGTCATGCTCCTCCGACATTCATCTTCTTTTTATTCTTCCTTTTCGACTTCCTGTGGAGAATAGGTCTTCAACAAACACTTTCCACACCGACCTGTTTCTTGTCATTCCCTTAAGATTTTTTCATGTCTTTCTCAGCGTCTTCTTCTCTAATTCCGCCTGTCTTGCCCAAGACCATCCACTTTGTCTACTTCCCTGGGAATACCAAAACAGTCTTACCGTACACTAATACTTTCAGTTATTTTCCGCAGTGTGTGTCCTAGCCACACCATTTTCTTTGTCTTATCTCTTTGTCCCCTGACATTTGACTGGTACATTTCCATAATTCTACGTTAGTGATTTTGTTATCTTCATCCTTTATGCTGCGCAACCATCCATTAGCGAAAGTTCCTCATACATTAATTGTTAATTGAGTTCCCTCCCTTGGACTTCCTGCGTTCACCGGATGTAGTTAACATGGCAGATTAGTTTTTCTGGCATCCTATGATGATCCTATGGGCAATAATGTCAGTGGCACAAACATTGCAAAAGATCAGAACTCGCGCCGCTTTTCTTTTATGGAACATTTAATAAATATAGTAACCGGGGGAAAATCCATTGGCTCATAGATACAGCACTACAGAAAAAAAACTAAATGCAAGAATTATAAAAGACAGTAAAATGTATACATGAAACGACATTGCAGATATAGACAATACTTCAGGCGAAAAAATAGATAGATAGATAGATAGATAGATAGATAGATAGATAGATAGATAGATAGATAGATAGATAGATAGATAGATAGATAGATAGATAGATAGATAGATAGATAGATAGATAGATAGATAGATAGATAGATAGATAGATAGAGATAGATAGATAGATAGATAGATAGATGGATGGATGATGGATGATGGATGGATGGATGGATGGATGGATGGATGGATGGATGGATGGATGGATGGATGGATGGATGGATGGATGGATGGATGGATGGATGGATGGATGGATGGATGGATGGATGGATGGATGGATGGATGGATGGATGGATGGATGGATGGATGGATGGATGGATGGATAGATAGATAAATTTGACAATTAATGTGAAAGCCTCTTTGGAAGTTTGCTTGGACGGCAGCCATGTTTTTAAAAGCTTGTGGCACAGCAGACAGGACGTAAAGATTGAAATTAGTACAGAGGCGTAGTTATGGATTTCAACCCTAGGGGAGAAAGTAAAAAAAGTCAGCCCTTTCCTGCCCCCCCCCCCCCCCCCCCCCCACCCATCGTGACAAGACTTGAACCATAAAGGGGGGTCCGTCAAACTTTCCTGAAAATTTTTGACTTTTAGAACCTGAAAACCTGAATTCAGAATTTGAAAACCTGAATTCCGTGACATTTTTCTAGGGCATGAAGAGAGTGGGAAATTTGATATGTAGCGTCCCCAGATGCTGCGCCCGGGGACAGGGGACAGATGTCCGTTTCCCCCCACCTGCTTCATGACAAAACGAGCCACAAGGGTGTCCGCCATAAAGTAAAGTAAAGTAAAGTAAAGTACCCCCGTCACGCCAAGTGGCGTATAGGTAATATGGTGTTAGTGACCCTATATTTTACAGACCTTCAGCACATGATTTTTGGGGTAATGTGGTCGGTACTACGCCCGTGCTGATTTACTTTACCCAAAAAAAAATCCTGTACCCATTTAAGGCTGGGTGAACCCGGAAGCCGTCGGTTGGGATCGAACCCTACCCCTTGACCTTTATAGTCCAGTTCACTAACCACTGAGATATCGCGGCTCCCCCAAGGGTATCCGCCATGCTTTCCTGATATTTTTGAGCTTCAAAATTGAAACCTGAATTTAGAATATGAAAACAAAACCTGAATTTCGTGACATTTTTCTAGGGTATGAATAAAATGGGGGAAAAAAGTAAAATAATTAAGGTAACTATGATCAATGTGGCGCACCCAGATGCTGCGCCCGAGGACAGATGCCCTTCTCTCTACCAGCTACGCCACTGCATGGCTATACTCAGAAGAGATCCAGGTGTGGTCACAAGAGCTGTCAGGCTGGGGACTCAGGTGGCGGTGAGGTCGGGGTTCGAAATAGAGGCAGACCAAGAAATGATGTGGCGGAGGAAAGTGGAAATATGTGAATTAATATAATGAGCCAGACCTGGGAGACTTACGAAGGATGGTTGCACCCTATGAGAAGTTGAGGATCGTCTTACTGCTATAATGATCATGGCAAGATGCACAGATTGATGATTGTCTCGAGTGTTCATTAAGGAAAGGAGAAGTAAGCATTTTACGTCTGGAGAGAGATAGGGACAGAGGTAGAAAGAGGGAGGGAGAGAAGAGTAGAGAAAGAGAGGATAAAGGGGAAGGATAAATAGGAAAAGAGAGGGAGGGAGAGAATAGAAGAGACGAGACGAGAGTGGGAGGGAGAGAAGGAAGAATGAGAGATATAGATAGAATGAAATAAGGTAGAAAATAAAGAAGACGATAATTATAGATGGAAAAAGGGGAGGGGGAGTGAGAGGGAGATAGATAAGGAGAGATAGGGGGAGTTAGATGTAGGGAGAAAGAGAGTTAGATAGATGGGGGTTGGAGTAGGGGGAAATGGAAAGAGGGATAAAGAGATTGAGAAAAAGGGTAGAGACGGACAAAAAGTGAAAGGGCGTGAGAGAAAGATAGGGGAGAGAATGTGTGTACGTGAGGGAGAGAGTAAAAAGCTGGAGTGTAAGAGCTCCTCTATTACACCTTACACGTTCTTTTCCTCTGTAGAAACACTCACGAAAACAATAAAGGTTCGATGTTGAACTTTGATTGATGTCGTTCCTGTGAATTATTTTGGGTTTTTTTTTCCTCTCTCTCTCTCTTTCTCTTTCTAAAGACAAAACCATCTTTTGAATCTCTTTATTTTTGTTCCCTTCTCTTTGAACAGTCATCCCCCCACCCCCCAATTGCCCCCTTCTCGGTGATTCCACGATGTGATGGAGATCACAAGGGAGCAATCCCTGACGTCATCTGTTTTTTTTGCTTCTGCATTCTGACGTCATGCTGGCGACATTCATCCTAATTAGCCTGTGTTTACTCCACTGAAGATCTTCAATCTTTAGACGAGACTACAATAACATATACATTATAACTAACATTCGCAAGAATTAACAAACAATAAAAACCGAGGCCAGAGGGAGGGTATTATTCTCTGAGTGCTTCATAACACTTCGGCTTCTCTGTTATTTATCGATGTGTGGCGTCAGAGTTATCCCTAATGGATCAATATTTATTATTATTACTATTATTATTGTTGTTATTTATGTCTTGCTGAGTAAGTGAAACAAAGGGCAAATATAACATCACTGGAAAGAATTCATAAGTAACAAAGACCGAGGCAAGAACAGGGGTGTTACTTTCTGAGTGATGTTATGAAACATCTGCTTTGTATTGCTTTTTTTTTTTTCGACCTATAGTCTTGGAGTTTCTCCTGTATTGCTTTAAAAAAAATTTGATCTATAGTCTCGGAGTTTCTCCTGTATTGCTTTTTTTTTTTTTTTTTATTTTGATCTATGGTCTCGGAGTTTGTCCTGAAATTAAATATGCAGTCTGGTTGGTCTCGAGACAAGACGCCTCGAGATAGAAAGGTTGTGGGTTCAAATCCCGGCTACACCGGTTGGGATTTTTATTTATGATTTCTCTATGCGGCAATCACCCCTGGTCTCAGCAGCGAGGCCCGGCTTAAAACATCAATTACTCATCGACGGAAAAAAATATGAGTACCTCCGACGTCGGAGTTATCTGCCTGTGCGGCGAGGGACCCCTGTGCACACGGTTGCCAGGGGAAAATGGATTAACATGCAACGCAAAATTCAGTTCCTAATCTCGAGGGACTTCGTCAGAGGTAAAAGCTGGCGAACGAAAAAAAATATGCAGTCGTTTGTTATTACTTGTTTGTTATTGCTTGTTTGCTATTACTTGTTTGTTATTGCTTGTTTGCTATTACTTGTTTGTTATTGCTTGTTTGCTATTATTTGTTTGTTATTGCTTGTTTGCTATTACTTGTTTGTTATTACTTGTTTGTTAAATCTTTGTTATTACTTGTTTGTTAAATGTTTGTTATTACTTGTTTGTTAAATGTTTGTTATTACTTGTTTGTTAAATGTTTGTTATTACATGTTTGTTATTACTTGTTTGTTATTACTTGTTTGTTAAATGTTTGTTATTACTTGTTTGTTATTACTTGTGTGTTATTACTTGTTTGTTAATGTTTGTTATTACTTGTTTGTTATTACTTGTTTGTTTGTGTTTACCCAATGTTGACTTCTCTTTTTCATCACCTTTAACAGGTGATTAAATAGATTAATTGTGTTGCGATTTACACAATTTCCGATTTACAAAAATTGCGATTTAAGCTGCTAATTACACACGTTGTTATCTACACATGCTACTATTTATACACCTTGCTATTTACACACACTGCAATTTACACAAGTTGCTATTTACACAAGTTGCTATATACATAAGTTGCTATTTACACATGTTACTATTTACATAGGTTGCTATTTACACAGACTGCGATGTACACAAGTATGATTCAAACATTTTTCAACTTTCACAAGCTGATATTAATACTCGTTGAGATTAACGCAAGCTGTGCTATATGTGCTATATGTGTTATATGAACTATATGTGCTATCTGCGCTACATGTGCTATATATGCTATATGAACTATATGTGATATCTGTGCTACATGTGCTGTATGTGCTATATGAACTATATGTGCTATCTGTGGTATATGTGCTATCTGTGAAATATGTGATATATGTGATATCTGTAATATATATGCTATATGTGTTATATGTGATATATGTGCTATCTGTGGTATATGTGGTATATGTGCTATCTGTGCTATCCGACCCATCACACTCGTCTATAAAATGGTATTTTGGGGGTCTAGATTTATACCCGTTTATATCTCTATTCGTTTGCTCTGATTGGCTACTTTGTGTCGAGGATTGCGGCAGTTAGATCAAATAGACTGTGGACATTCAGGGAGCCATTATCTGTGGTCAAAGTCATCTATCACATGACATTTCTGCCTCTTCTTTTTCTTCATCATCGCCATCATCATTGTCACCATATTATTCTTCTCTTACGTCGTCTTTTTCTATTCTCAATTGTCTTGTTTTCATTTTGTTAATGTTTCTTCTTATTTTTGTCTTATGTATTATCTCATGTGTATATTGTTTCTCTTCATTTTGTATCTTCTTCTTTTCATCAGTATCATCTTCATCTTAATCACCTTTTCATCTTCTTATTCATCTTTTCATTTTCTTCGTTGACATATCGAGTTGCGCAGCACTGTCTAAATCACCTCCAAGTCTAGTGTATCTGTCTTCTGCACTCATTTCATTATATTCTTTCTTTGTCTTTGGTTTCTTTTATTCATCCAACAAGGCAATAGTTGTTTGTAGTAAGTGTTGTCTCTCCAAATCAGCAGTCCTACGAAACTAACAAATCTTTTCTTCTCTAGTATGCCTCAAGCTTTACTTCTCATTTGTTCAAAAATCCGACAGTGATATAATGCTCCTCCTGTCTGGATTTACACTGAAATATTTTTTCTGGTTTTATTTTTATATATTTTTGTTTGCTTTATCAGATTGTGTTACATGTGCAAGCTATTACATAATTCGTTGATCATTAATCATCTTCAATGATAACATCATTCGGGTTTTGTCATATTTGTTATTCTTCTTCTCGAACTCCAATTATCAAAAGATTAACTTGTATCTGTGTAAACTTCCCTTGCTTTATGGGCCATTACTCTTTTTCCTGACACAAAACCTTTTATTAGAGAATCATTAATGTAATGGTTCATGGATATGCGATTCAACAGAATTTGAATATGCCTCGTTAATTGACAAAAGGAAGGTGAGTAACACAAGAAGGCAAACAAAGAAATCGACATGAAATTTACAGTAGTGCTCTTTGAGCAGTGCTCTTTCAGCAAAGAGAGCCCGAAGAGCAAGACCTTTTAAGATTTTAAGTGAGAGGTAGAGGAAGTTCATTTCTTATTAAATATGCAGATTCTTCTTCTTCTTGATCCTCTTCTATTTGATCTTCTTCTTCTTGTTCTTCTTCTTCTTGATCTTTTTCATTTTGATCTTCTTCTCCTTCATCTTTTTCATCTTCAGCTTCTTTTCCTTGATCTTCTTCTGCTTGATCTTCATCTTGTTCTTCTTCTTGATCATCTTCTTCTTGTTCTTCTTCTTGATCATCTTCTTCTTGTTCTTCTTCTTGATCATCTTCTTCTTGTTCTTCTTCTTGATCATCTTCTTCTTGTTCTTCTTCTTGATCATCTTCTTCTTGTTCTTCTTCTTGATCATCTTCTTCTTGTTCTTCCTCTTGATCATCTTCTTCTTATTCTTTTTGTTCTTTTTGTTCTTCTTCTTCTTGTTCTTCTTGATCTTCTTCTTATTAGTATTCTTCATATTGTTCTTCATCTTGATCCTCTTCTTCTTCATCATCTTCTTCTTGTTATTATTATTATTATTGATCTTCTTTTACTTGATCTACTTTTTTCTTGATCTTCTTTTACTTGATCTACTTTTTTCTTGATCTTCTTTTACTTGATCTACTTTTTTCTTGATCTTCTTTTACTTGATCTTCTTTTACTTGATCTTCTTTTACTTGATCTTCTTTTACTTGATCTTCTTTTACTTGATCTTCTTTTTGATCTTTTTTCTTCTTCTTCTTGATTTTCGTCTTGATCTTTTTTCTTGATCTTCTTATTATTATTATTCTTTTCTTCTTCCAAGCTGCACTGAATATAGTAGATTGAGCAAAACCCATTGACCTGTAGATACAGCACTCCATACAAAACTGTATGGGCCACTGCAAGAATTACTTTAGACAATACTCCAGCCGAACGAAAGATGGACAGATCTTCAATTTCTCTTTTCCCTTTCGGGTGACGAGGGAGATAGCAAGTTCTAGATCTCGCCATTTTGACAGTTTTTATCACTGCCAGTAATCTTCATCCCAACGTTGTGCTATCAATGCCAGTGCTGGACCCTAGATGCAAGAACAATAAGTAAAATAACCTCTACTGAGATGAAATGTGTTAGACGAATGACAGGAAACAGTCTGAGAGAAAAGATCAGAAATGAAGAACTGAGAAAAAAAAGCTAGGAAAAGCCCCAGCTCTAGAAAATATAAAGAAACAACAGATAAAATTGTTTGGCCACCTGACGGGGCAGAGTGATGAAAGCACAACACAACGATGGACATATGTGCACATTGCTGCCAGTGTGGGAAGTAACAAAAAGTAATGACCAGTAAGTAATGACCAGTAAGTAATGACCAGTAAGTAATGACCAGTCAGTAATGACCAGTAAGTAAATGACCAGTAAGTAATGACCAGTCAGTACCTAGGGACTTCGCTAGAGATAGAAAGTTGACAAACGTGAACAAAGAACAGCAAAACATTCATCCAGCCAGTGAATTATTTATTTACAGCTGAAAGAGTATTCATGTCTAACTCTGTGAGAAATAGATAGATAGATAGATAGATAGATAGATAGATAGATAGATAGATAGATAGATAGATAGATAGATAGATAGATAGATAGATAGATAGATTATAGAGGGAAACTTCCGAAGCGATAAACAGCGAATCAATTCAGAGGAAGAGGTATGTTTATAGCACTAGGAAAAATTGACAAATAATCAACAACAGGAAAAAATATGGACCAAAGCAGGATCGAACCTGTACTCAGTGGCACAGCGCCTTGCCACGAAAAGCCAAACGCTGAAGGAACACTGCCACTCAGCTAACTAAAAAATTTGCTTCGTAGGCAATGTCTTTCGCGCAGGTGTTCTCATGACTATAGCATAAGGCCGCGATCACAGCTCGGAAATAAATAGTGTATCTGTATTTTTTTTCCTGTTAAGACAAGTATCTCCCGGATAGGGTAGGGCTGAATACTTGCGTTGCTGACAAACATTTAGGACGAAACAGCACGAATAGTAGTTCCCAGTGGTTTAGACTGGAGACAAGTAATAATAAATGAATATTATTATAGAGGGAAACTTCCGAGGCGATAATCAGCGAATCAATTCAGAGGAAGAGGTATGTAAGAGGAAGCAGGATCAAAATATGGACCAAAGCATTTGGCTTTTCGTGGCAAGGCGCTGTGCCACTGAGTACGGGTTCGATCCTGCTTTGATTCATATTTTTTTCTGTTGTTGATTATTTGTCCGTGTGTTATTCCGAGTGCTGTAAACATACCTCTTCCTCTGAATTGATTCACTTTATGGAGTTTGCAGACCTCAAACCAGTTTGGCGTCTCTTCCTCTCTCTCCCCATCATTAATAATTGTCCGATCGCCCCTTGCGGTTGATACGCCCCTGGTTCCTTTTTACACTTTCCGCACTGTTGTTCTGGTACAATATTTTTTTTTTTTTGCTCACGAGATTGACGTGGAGAGAATCAACTTGTGTTTGTTTTTTTAGTTTGATTTTTTTCATTTGGTTTACTTTGTTGCAGACATTTCCATTGACTACAAAATTACCGAAGTTTTAAAAAAAGTTTATTCAATTTCCTTGTATATTTCCCTCATCTCCCCAGAGAGCGTCATTTGGTGGTGTTGCTGTCGTTGCTGTTGTTGCTTTGTTTAGTCGATCATTATATTGCATTATTAGGAGATTTATCCAGTTTTTGTTCCGTTAAAAAATGTCGATAAATTCGTTTATTCTTCATTAATGTCGTGTTTTTTAAAAAATCATTCTCCCATTATGGTACAGGCTTGATTTTTTTGCTTGTTTTAGAACTAACTTCCGTCTTGTCCTAAGTGTCAGTAAAGGTAATCTCATACTGGAAGTAATTTGTTAAAATGCGTGTTTTAAATAGCACACAGAAAAATACAAGACAAAAATAGAAAGAACTAATCATCATCCTGTGCCATACCGGTTGGTGCAGGCGATCATGTCCTTCCACAACTTTCTGTATTTGGTTGTTTTCCGTGCCATGACACGAAGCTTTCGAGTATCTTCTCTCTTTGTCGTCCGCGATCTCTCTTTCCCTGTATTTTGTCAGTTATGACTTCGTATTCCAACTTTTCTCTTCTCATGATGTTTCAGAAAAATGTTGATAGTTTCTTTCTGATGTTTCGTAGGAGCTTCCATTCTGTGTTGACCTCGTTGAGAATGTCCTCGCTTGTTATGATCCCGACTACGTAACGGCAGGCAGATTATCTCAGCTTTAGAGACAGTGGCTGCGATATCATAGAAGCAGTCTTGTTTTAAGAATTAATAATCATTACTAATTTAAAGAAAATTATTATTATGAATGAGATTTGAGTTATTTGCGGGTCATCTTCTTTGCACTCCGAACATGTCCATAGATGCTCAGATCCCCTCCTCAGCAATTCTCTCAGTGTCCAGCGACTGACGACTCCAGTTCCATGTTGGTTGATAAGTCTTCTTACACGGCCACTAAGTTTCTCATGTCTGGCTGTGCCCAACTTAACTCCCATTTCCATCATCCGAAGAAGTGACGTGGATCTGTGTTTGTCGAAGTCCCGTGGTCTTCCCACTTCCCACATTTCGGAGGGCATTGATGATGTCCGCCCGATCCAGTGGTTGCCCGTCCTCAACGACAGCGCAGCTAGCCAACCTGTCCGCCCTTTCATTTCCCCGTACTCCCGCATGTACAGGGACATAGACAAAGGTGACCTTACGTATTTTGGATTTCTGCAACGACTCTACCCATTGCATGCGTACAGAGCCCGCCTCCACTTTTTTATGAATGAAATATTACCAAGCATGCATTAACAACTTTTGTATTACCATTGACACTCAAGAGGAGCGCATGGTCGTGTGGCGAAATCCACTGTTTTGCTCGTTGAAAAGTCGGTGTACGGTGTTCAAAACCCGCGGAAGAGAGAAATGATCTTTTTCTATCGGGAGTGAAATAAAAATCCTGATTGTGCCGACTGCTTTGACCAAGGGACCTTTATCTCTCTGGTCCTGTCCTGAGCTACCCCGAAATACACCAGCAATGGTATTATGTGTTGTAAAGATATATTTTTTTTTACCTTTAATGATACTCAAAATCAATATCAAAATGGGTAAAACAGACCCTAGTAGACAATGGATGATGACAATATCAGACATGACGATAAACATCAAGCCTGATATAAATGGTTAAACAGTGACCTGAACATTCCATCAACGCTGAAGAGCTACAGTTTCAAAATATAGTAAAGTAAAGCAATGTAAAGTAGTGTAAAATAAAGAAAAGTAATGTAAAAAGTAAAGTAATGTAATGTAATATCATGTAAAGTAAAAAAAATGTAATATAGTGTAAAGTAAAGTAAGGTCATGTAAAGTAATATAATGTATGGTAAAATAAAGTAAAGTAACGTAAGGTAAGGTAACGTTGAGTAATGAAATGGAAAGCAACGTAGCGTAATGCAAAATAAAGTAATGCAATGTAAAGTAATGATTGTACATACAAACCATAGCGATGATGCTAGTTCTTGTTTGTGTACCGCCTGCTTTCTTTTCCGTGAATATTATATTTTCCTATTTTTTCCCATCTTCACCCGTAGGGTTCTGTGTTCCTCGCCATACAGGCAGCTATTCTCCAACTTCAGCGGTATTACCGTTTACTTTTCTTTAACAGTCGAGAGATTTTCCTTTTTTCGGGGGATGGGATGGGGGGGGGAAGAATGGGGAGGGGGATGGGGAAAGGTGGGGGGAGAATATGGACCTACAAATTTTGCGCGGTGCAGCGGCTATTCTTGACCTGCTCTTTTTTTATTTAAACAGCCAGTGGTCAATTAACGTGCGCAGAGTGCACACGGGACCTCCGGTTGTTTTTTTTTTTTTTTTTTTTGCGACGCTATCAGAGAGAGAGAGAGAGAGAGAGAGAGAGAGAGAGAGAGAGAGCTAGACAACGAATCTCACTAACCAGAGACCAGGGGAATGTGAAGCCACGAAAAAAAACATACGGATTCGATTTTTGACAAATTTCCACCGCCTGTTGTGTGAATCAAACTTGGGACCTTCTTGTCCAAAGGCTAACGTCTTACTTTAGACCACCCACATCCCACCCCTGATGCAAGTAAAACTCTGCAAACAATGTGAAAAACACAACGTTTATTATATAGTTTCAAATGTATTAAGACGAAAATAGTGGAAAATTAATCAATATATATCTTTTTTCTCTGAGAAATTTCGATGTTAGAAAAAAAGAGCAATAACAAAAACATGTATTTAATTCAGCGCCCGGTTAAATGTAAACTGGTTCTTGCAATTCTTCAAATAATGACAGGCGCCAAACTGAAACAAAGGGGCTGCTTTTCATTAAGTATGGACAATTTGTTATGTCATTGATCGATTGTGGGTTGAAGATCCTAACGCCGTCCTTCTCACAATGTGGGCGATTAGAGCACATTCATCAATGAGTTATTGAGTTATAGCGTTATTGAGTTATTGAGTTATAGCGTTATTGAGTTATTGAGTTATAGCGTTATTGAGTTATAGCGTTATTGAGTTATAGAGTTATTGAGTTATAGCGTTATTGAGTTATTGAGTTATAGCGTTATTGAGTTTATTGAGTTATAGCGTTATTGAGTTATTGAATTCTTGAATTATAGCTTTATTGAGTTATTGAATTATTGAGTTATTGAGTTATTGAGTTATTGAGTTATAGCGTTATTGAGTTATTGAGCTATTGAGTTACTGAGTTACTGAGTTATTGAGTTATTGAGTTATTGAGTTGTAGAGTTATTGAGTTATAAAATTATTGAGTTATTGAGTTGTACAGTTATTGAGTTATTAAGTAGTAGAGTTATTTGCGGGTCGTCACCTTTTGCGCTCCGAAGTCTATAGGTGCTCAGGTCCTCTCCTCGGCAAGTCCCGCAATGTCCAGCTACTGACGACTCCAGCTTTGTGCTGGTTGATACCTCTTCTTATACGCCCACTAAGTTTCTCGTTTCTGGCTGCGCCAATCTTAACTCCCATCTCTTTCATCCGAAGAAGTAACGTGGACTCGTTGTCGAAGTCCTGTGCCCTTCCCACATCTCAGATGACATTGATGACATCCGCGCAATCATTGGTTCTTCAACGTCTTCAACAACAGCTCAGCTAGAGAAACTGACCGCTTCTCTGATTTCCCCATTTTCATTTCAAGAAGCAATCAACATTTTTCGGGCACATCATGAGAAGAGGAAAGTTGGAATACTTGGTTATAACTGACAAAATAAAAGGAAGGAGAGATCGCGGACGACAAAGAGAGAAAATACTGGATAGCTTGGTGTCATGGCATGGAAAACAGTCAATAACAGAACTGATACTATGCACTGTAGATAGAAGATTATGGAGGGACATGATCGCCTACGCCAACCGGCAGGGTACATGATGATGATGATTTTCATTTCACTTCATACATCATGAACGAGAGAGATACAAAGATTGTTAAGATGAGATTTATACTCACCTTAACTCTTTCGGTACGTTTCCACGCACTGTGCGCCATGCCGATTTCAGTAGCATACGTTTCGCCGCATAGTGCGTCACTCTCAAATTGATTAATGTGAATCGTCATCGTTATTGTCTTTTTACATGTCTTGTATCATCTTGGTATTAGTGAAATCTAATTCCTTGTTCAACTATATACAAATGCTTATATAGTATGTTATATGTTAGATAAATATAAATATGTGGATTGATTCTTAAAACCATGAAAAAATCATGTCTCTGAAATCTCTTCCGTTGCATTGATAAATAGCTTCCATATTTAAAAAAATGGTAAAGAGCCCACGTCACGCCAAGTGGCGTATAGGTAATATGGTGTTAGTGAACATCAAATTTATAGACCTTCGGCACATGATTTTTGGGGTAAAGTGGTCGGTATTACGCCCGTGCCGATTTACTTTCCCAGAAAAAAATCCGGTACCCATTTTAAGGCTGAGTGAACCCGGAAACCATCGGTTGTGATCGAACCCTACCTCTTGTCCTTTGTAGTCCAGTTCACAAGCAACTGAGCTATCGCGGCTGCCCGCTTCTGTATGGAAAGAGTTAATTTATAATTTCATTTTCGGTGTCTTTCGGTATTTCTGTATAAAGATGATCACAGTTTGATTTTCAGTCAAAGAACAGGACTATCCCCCTGTCCGTTACCACATAACGACACATTTATTCCTGTAATTTAAAAGTACCAACTTGGCGTTCTCTGGTGTAGGTACTTGTCAGCACTAATCTCTCTCTGGACACTTCTCGTCAAGGGTTGGTGCTTCTCAGCACTTCTTCTCACGGCGTAGCACTTCTCAGCACTAAGCTTTCTGGGTGCTTCTCAGCAGATCTAGGTATGTCTCAGCGCTTAGATCTCTGGGCACTTCTCCTCAAGACTTGGTACTTCTCAGCGCTTCTCAAGGCTTAGCACTTAATCAGTACTTAGCTATCTGGACCCTTCTTCTTAGGTCTTGGTACCTCCCAGCACTTATCTCTCTGGGCACTTATTCTCAGGTCTTGGTACTTCTGGGCACTTTCCTCACTGGGCACTACTTATCATGGATTAGTACTTTTCAGCAGCTAGCTCTCTGGGCAGTTCCCATCAATATTGTGTACTCCTCAGGGTCAATGTCAGCTCGTTGTGTTTCATAAAAGCTGCCTTATTCCACAGCCTATATACTTAATATATATGTAGGATATACAAATGTATAGTTATACGTTTACTGAGACCCGCAGGCTGAAAGGAATCGCCTAAAGTCTGTGACGTTTTTAGCATTTCGAGCATGGCCGGTTGTAGGTAAAGTGACGTCAGACGTCATTAACACCCGTAGCTAAAGACGTCAGAAACCTTGGGTGATTCTGGGATTTCCCTCACATTCCGCAAACCTTAGTAAAACTATAGATGGCTGTGACTGACCTTACTGTTATCATCATCATCATCATTAATTGCAAGGCCTATTGGCGTAGGTGATCATGTCTCTCCACAACTTTCGATCTCGGCAGCTATCTATCATTTCTGTTGTTGACCTTCTGTCAAGCCATTCTCTTAAGCTGTCTGTTATTTTTTCTCTTTGCTACCCTTTATCTCTTCGTCCCTCAATTTTTTCCAGTTGATACAATATATTTCAGTTGTTCTCTTCTCATTACATGGCCAAAAAATGATGATTGTTTCTTCCTAATAATGGAAATTAGCTCTCTTTTTGCTTTGACCTCTCACAGAACATTTTCATTACTCTTCTTAGCTGTCCATGGTACTCTCAACATTCTTCTGTAAAACCACATTTCTACAGACTCCAGTGATTTTCTTGTCTGTTGGCCTATGGAAAACTTACAAAGTTTAGCAGCAGAAGGAAATCTGATCATCAGAAGTTACCCGCCAAGCAAGTGTTTCGGTCCTTGTGCTACTTGACACTCTATTGGGGTTGGTCCACCTTGCTCTTGGCTCCCTGACATCAGACTCCTGTTACGTTTTAATCTGAAGGTTCCTTCACATTATGTTTCCCCATAACACGACATAAGATGTAGTTAATGGACATTTGCAGTTATCTCTGCAGGTAGAACAGTAAAAGAAGACAGCGATAGTTGGGTTAAGACCACGAGAGGTATGACGATAGAGGTGATGGTTGTGGCCAGGGAAATCATCTGGTTGGAGTCACAAGACAACACACATGCCTGTGTGCTGAGTGGCTCGATGAGCATGATAAGAGAAAAGAAGAAAAGTGGAGGCGGGCTCTGTATGCTGGCAATGGGTATAGCCATTGCAGAAGTCAATGATAAGCAGTCACCTTTGTCTGCGTCCCTGGACATGCGGAAGTGCGGGGGAAATGAAATAGCGGACCGGTTAGGTAACTGTGCTGTAGTTGTAGAGGTAAACCAATGGATTGGGCGGGCGTCATCAATGCCATCCGAAATGTGGGAAGGGCACATGACTTCGACAACAATGAGTCCACGTCACTCCTTCGGATGAGAGAGATGGGAGTTAGGATGTGCATAGTCAGAAATGAGAAACTTAGTGGCCGTATAAGACTCATCAACCAACACAGAAGTGGAGTTGTCAGTTGCTGGCCGCTGCAGGACATGTTCAGAGGGGACAAGAGCACCTATGGGTGTGTTTGGAGTGTAATAATGATAACCCACAAATAACTCAATGTTCTGAATTTAATAGAAGAGACTGTCTTAATAAGGTCTCATGTCCTTTGTAGAACGTTTCATCTACCACAGACCGTCTGAAAGAATCTCTGTCTCTAGCTAGATCTTCTACTTCTTCTGTTGTCATGTTCAAGGTCTCCTTGATGACTTGAAAACACCTTCTTCTTGGTCTGCTCATGATGTGTCTCTCAGGAACCAGGCCTTCCATTATTATTCTTTCCAGCCCGCTGTGTCATTTGACGGGACCATATTATTTTAATTTCCTCTATAGAATGGTGTTTATAAGCCTGTTCTTTTTAATGTTTAAATCTTTTAGTATGTCTTCATTACTCTTTTTCATTATCTTAAGGCTTTTTCCGTAGCATTTTTCTTTTATGAATCAGTTTTCTTCCCTGCTGTTGGAGATATAGTCCATGATTCACAACCATATGTTGCTAGCGGAAAGATACATGCCCTCGGTAATTTTAATTTTACTGCCATGCTAGTATTGTACCACATGTTCTTCATGGCATTTAATTTTTGTGTTGCAATTGCTTATCTTCTATTGATCTCTTTCTAGCAGTCTCCATTGTTAGTTGCAAAGATCCTGGTTATTCATAGTTTGTTATAATTTCAAGTTCTTCACTGTTGACGATGAATGTTGGTCGGCTTTTTGTTTTGTTAATGTACATTATCTTAGTTTTCTTTATGTTTAGATAGCGGTTTTTCCTTGTCACTATGTCTTCTAACACAGTCAATTGTCTCTTTTAATCCTTTCTCACTGTTTGAGAGGAGGACTGTGCCATCAGCGTGTCTGGGTTCTGGAACTATGTTGCCATTTATTGTGAAAGGATCGAACCTCACAAATCTGTCATCATTTCTGACATTCCTCTGAATGTTCTCAGCATAGATGTTGAAGAAAATAGAATGCAATCCTCACAAATCTGTCATCATTTCTGACATTCCTCTGGATGTTCTCATCATAGATGTTAAAGAGAATAGACTGCAATCCACACAATCTGTCATTGTTTCTGACATTCCTTCTGATGTTCTCAGCATAGATGTTGAAGAGAATAGAATGCAATCAACACAAAAATCCTGATCGAATTTACTACCACAGCTTTAACCTTCCCTAACACTTTTCGCCACATTTGAATACACAGATGGAATCTACTACAGTAAATAAGCCACAACAGAAGAGTGGTCTGTGAACTGGTTTACTCAGGATAAGAAGCGGGGTTCGATGCTGGTTGCTGGTTTCTAGATGTAGACTCTCCGTAAGTTAAGTTCATGTTGGATTTGCTGGGTAAGAAAATAACGCTGGCGTAATGCTGACACACTGCCCCCAAATAATACAAGTTAATAAAATCTGACAACTAACGCAATAATCCGTATTGTTATATCCAATTGGAGTTGTCAGTTGAAGTTCTCTTTCTTTCTTTCTTTCTTTCTTTCTTTCTTTTCTTTCTTTCTTTCTTTCTTTCTTTCTTTCTTTCTTTCTTTCTCTTTCTTTCTTTCTTTCTTTCTTTCTTTCTTTCTTTCTTTCTTTCCTTCCTTCCTTTTTCCTTCTTTCTTTCTTTCTTCTTTATTTCTTTCCTTCCCTCTTTCTTTCTTTCCTTTCTTTTTTCCTTCATTTCTTCCTTTCTACCTTTGCTTTGTACTTCTCCACCTTCCTTTGTCTTCAACTTCTAACTCTATCTTCTGGTATATTCTACTCCTACTGTGATATAATTAAATACAATATTTCCTAAAATCATTAACGTCGGGATATATTCTTGAACACAGTAACACTTCCGCTGACAACAACACAAATAATATCTCTTCACCACAACGTTGCCCACGTTCAAGCACAATTAAGCCCTCGTTCACACCTCGCGTGAAATACACCGCAGCTCGGTGAATCATTTCGACCTTAATTCCATTGAAACCTCTGGCTTAGAATAACAAAGGAGAAGTGGGAAGGAAGAAAAAAAAACAAGTGGCGTGTCTGGATGTTCTGGAACCAGTTTTGTTACATTAGGGACAACTGGCTGTGAAATGTTGTCAATAATGGTTTTGAAAATAAAATAAATTAGAGGCAGCATAAACGCAGTTTGTGTTTGAATACGTTTGGAAAGCTGCGGGTAGGTAGCGAGTAAGAGAAGATGTTTTGAGTGAGCTGAACGAACAAAGAAGTCTAAAGAGATTAGGTTAAATACAAAAATTAAAATGTTCAATTGCAATGTTAAGTCTGTATTATTATATGGTGGGAAACATGGAGAACAACAAAAAATGACAGTCCTGAAGATACATACCTTCAATAATAGATGCTTACGCAGGAAAAAAAGGGATGGAAATGGCAGGACAAAATCACTAACATAGAATAATGGAAATGTATCAGGCCAATATCTGTAGATAAAGAGATACAGCGAAGACGATAGTGCTGGATAGGTCACACACTACGAAGCCAACTGAAAGTATTACACAATAGGCCCATTTTTTGTACCCCCAATGAAAAAAACAAAGAGAAAGACCAAGATATTCTTGGAGAATACAGGTCTAAGCAGAGATGAAGATAATGGGAAGACATGGAATGATCTTAAAAGAATGACAAGAAATAGAACGACTTGGAAAGTGTTTGTTGAAGACCTATGCTCCACGGGGAGTTGAAAAGGTAGAGGAAGAAGAATGAATTAGCAAAGAACATTTTTTGAAGAGCTTTATTGATAATAAAGAAGTTCACCTTCTTAGGTCATACCCACATTTGTTTGTCACTGATTCGTTTTTATTATTTTCTCATTTGTGTCTTTACATGAAAATAAAATATATAATCTATTATTAGTTTACGAGAACATTCAACGTGGGAGCCACGGAAGCTCAGTGGTTAGTGAACTGGACTACTACGGACAAGAGGTCGGGTTCGATCCTGATCGATCACTTCCAAGTTCACCCAGCCTTAAAATGGGTACCGGATTTTTTTCTGGAACAGTAAAGCTGCATGGGCGTAATACTGACCACATTACCCCAACAATCATGTACCGAAGGTCTATAACAAAATTATGGTCACTAACACCATATTCTCTATAGGCCACTTGACGTGACGAATCACTAACACCCTATTAACTATAGGCCACTTGACGTGACGATCACTAACACCCTATTAACTATAGGCCACTTGTCGTGACAGGAAACTTTACTTACTTTACATTAAACGAGATGAAAAGAAACTATATTTAAAAATGTGGTTACAAATTGAACATTGCATCTCCCGAAATTCTCAGATTTGCCAGCTTTGTAAATCTTTTTGTTACGAGAATTTGAAATGCAAACATGGTAACAGATGACATTTAACGTGCACTTAAAAGATATGTATGATAAGTTTTAGGGAGTTGGTATGGAGACTATTCTTGCATTTAAGTAGCCATACGGATAATTGGCAGACGGAAACAGACAAACACACAACAGAGATCAAGAAGAGATCTAGAAGAGATCTAGAAGATATACAGACGTGATTTTTACCCTTTTACCGATTGCCAGAGGGGTTAGACAGCCTATGATCGCAATTCCTCTTTTCAAATCCATAACCCAGGGATGGACGTGGCACAAGTAGCGGATTTCATCAACCTTCTCCATTTCGATCTATCTTCAGTCATTATTCGGGACTTTATTAAGTCGAGAATTGTTTATTTATTGATGTTATGTTCCTAGTCATTATCCAGGATTATGTTCAGTCGAAAATCAGATGGAAGATGAACCACATAAATAAAATGCAGAATAGCTCAGGCCAAAATAGCATTTCAGAAAATGAAAAATATCTTATGCAACAAATCTATGACAATAGAAATGAGAAAGAGAGTTCATCTGTGCTATATAGAACCAATTCTGACCTATGGAAGCGAATCATGGACAGTAGACAAACAAATGAAATGACTATTAGAGGCCGCAGAGATGGGATTTCTCAGAAGAATGTTGAAAGTTCCCTGGACAGCTAAAAAGACCAATGAGGAAATTTTCATTGAGGCCAACACAAGAGGGGAGCTCCTATAAAATATCAGAAAGAAACAATCAACATTTTTTTGGCACATCATGAGAAGAGGACAGTTGGAATACATGGTTACAACTGGCAAAATAAAAGGAAAGAGAGATCGCGGACGACAAAGAGAGAAAATACTGGATAGCTTGGTGTCATGGCATGGAAAACAGTCAACAGCAGAACTGATACGATGCATTGTAAATAGAAGATTGTGGAAGGACATGATCGCCTACGGCAACCGGCATGGCACGTAATGATGATGTTAAGTCGAGAATTGTTTACTCATTGATGTTATATTCCTTTATTGTTCTATGCCTGCCTCTCCTTTTATCTCCTTTTACTGTTCCTTGTAGAACGGTCTACTAGGCCAGACGATCGAGATGCATACACGAAACATTTCATTGGTATTTTATGACAGATAGTAGTGAACGGACACGTTGTTATCACATTCTCTTTATGGGGACTGGTTGGTCTCAAGGCAAGACGCCGGCCTCGAGACAGAGAGGTTGTGGGCTACACCGGATTTTTATTTCTGATTTCTCTCTGCGGCAACCACCCCTGGTCTCAGCAGCGGGGCCCGGCTTGAAACTCAATTATTCATCGCAAAATCCAGTTCCTAGTCTCTAGGGACTTCGTCAGAGGTAAAAGCTGGCGAACGAAAAAAAAGAAAAACAAAACATTCTCGTGACTGAAATGGATTGTGTTGATTTCCTCATTCAGTCTGGATAATGTTAATTTAATTATAAGTTTATTCTTTTCTTTCCTCATTCAGTCTGGATAATGTTAATTTAATTATAAGTTTATTCTTTTCTTTCTTCATTCAGTCTGGATAATGTTCATTTAATTATATGTTTATTCTTTTCTTTCCTCATTCAGTCTGGATAATGTTAATTTAATTTTAAGTTTAATTCTTTTCTTTCCTCATTCAGTCTGGATAATGTTAATTTAATTATAAGTTTATTCTTTTCTTTCCTCATTCAGTCTGGATAATGTTAATTTAATTATAAGTTTATTCTTTTCTTTCCTCATTCAGTCTGGATAATGTTAATTTAATTATATGTTTATTCTTTTCTTTCCTCATTCAGTCTGGATAATGTTAATTTAATTTAAGTTTAATTCTTTTCTTTCCTCATTCAGTCTGGATAATGTTAATTTAATTATATGTTATTCTTTTCTTTCCTCATTCAGTCTGGATAATGTTAATTTAATTATAAGTTTATTCTTTTCTTTCCTCATTCAGTCTGGATAATGTTAATTTAATTATAAGTTTATTCTTTTCTTTCCTCACTCAGTCTGGATAATGTTAATTTAATTATATGTTTATTCTTTTCTTTCCTCATTCAGTCTGGATAATGTTAATTTAATTACAAGTTTATTCTTTTCTTTCCTCATTCAGTCTGGATAATGTTAATTTAATTATATGTTTATTCTTTTCTTTCCTCATTCAGTCTGGATAATGTTAATTTAATTATAAGTTTATTCTTTTCTTTCCTCATTCAGTCTGGATAATGTTAATTTAATTATAAGTTTATTCTTTTCTTTCCTCATTCAGTCTGGATAATGTTAATTTAATTATATGTTTATTCTTTTCTTTCCTTCATCTATCGGTTCTTGGCCTGCAGCGATAAATTAGAAAGCAGGAATGTAGAATGTAATCCGATATGTGTAGGTGTATTATTTGTTCTCTTGGTCTTGCTTTGATGGTGAGGTTGTCATAGGCTGGCTTGTCAACATGTTGATGATACTCGTCCATTTTAGTCTTGGTCTGTCTCTTGCTTTAATGTTGGAGGTTGTCATAGGCTGGCTTGTCAACATGTTGATGATACTCGTCCATTTTAGTCTTGGTCTGTCTCTTGCTTTAATGTTGGAGGTTGTCATAGGCTGGCTTGTCAACATGTTGATGATACTCGTCCATTTTAGTCTTGCTCTGTCTCTTGCTTTAATGTTGGAGGTTGTCATAGGCTGGCTTGTCAACATGTTGATGATACTCGTCCATTTTAGTCTTGGTCTGTCTCTTGCTTTAATGTTGGAGGTTGTCATAGGCTGGCTTGTCAACATGTTGATGATACTCGTCCATTTTAGTCTTGGTCTGTCTCTTGCTTTAATGTTGGAGGTTGTCATAGGCTGGCTTGTCAACATTTTGATGATACTCGTCCATTTTAGTCTTGGTCTGTCTTTTGCTTTAATGTTGGAGGTTGTCATAGGCTGGCTTGTCAACATGTTGATGATACTCGTCCATTTTAGTCTTGGTCTGTCTCTTGCTTTAATGTTGGAGGTTGTCATAGGCTGGCTTGTCAACATGTTGATGATACTCGTCCATTTTAGTCTTGGTCTGTCTCTTGCTTTAATGTTGGAGGTTGTCATAGGCTGGCTTGTCAACATGTTGATGATACTCGTCCATTTTAGTCTTGGTCTGTCTCTTGCTTTAATGTTGGAGGTTGTCATAGGCTGGCTTGTCAACATTTTGATGATACTCGTCCATTTTAGTCTTGGTCTGTCTCTTGCTTTGATGGTGAAGGTTGTCATAGGCTGGCTTGCCAACATGTTGATGATACTCGTCCATTTTAGTCTTGGTCTATCTCTTGCTTTAATGTTGGAGGTTGTCATAGGCTGGCTTGTCAACATGTTGATGATACTCGTCCATTTTAGTCTTGGTCTGTCTCTTGCTTTGATGTTGGAGGTTGTCATAGGCTGGCTTGTCAACATGTTGATGATACTCGTCCATTTTAGTCTTGGTCTGTCTCTTGCTTTAATGTTGGAGGTTGTCATAGGCTGGCTTGTCAACATTTTGATGATACTCGTCCATTTTAGTCTTGGTCTGTCTCTTGCTTTAATGTTGGAGGTTGTCATAGGCTGGCTTGTCAACATGTTGATGATACTCGTCCATTTTAGTCTTGGTCTGTCTCTTGCTTTAATGTTGGAGGTTGTCATAGGCTGGCTTGTCAACATTTGATGATACTCGTCCATTTTAGTCTTGGTCTGTCTCTTGCTTTAATGTTGGAGGTTGTCATAGGCTGGCTTGTCAACATGTTGATGATACTCGTCCATTTTAGTCTTGGTCTGTCTCTTGCTTTAATGTTGGAGGTTGTCATAGGCTGGCTTGTCAACATGTTGATGATACTCGTCCATTTTAGTCTTGGTCTGTCTCTTGCTTTAATGTTTGAGGTTGTCATAGGCTGGCTTGTCAACATGTTGATGATACTCGTCCATTTTAGTCTTGGTCTGTCTCTTGCTTTAATGTTTGAGGTTGTCATAGGCTGGCTTGTCAACATGTTGATGATACTCGTCCATTTTAGTCTTGGTCTGTCTCTTGCTTTAATGTTGGAGGTTGTCATAGGCTGGCTTGTCAACATGTTGATGATACTCGTCCATTTTAGTCTTGGTCTGTATCTTGCTTTGATGGTGGAGGTTGTCATAGGCTGGCTTGTCAACATGTTGATGATACTCGTCCATTTTAGTCTTGGTCTGTCTCTTGCTTTAATGTTGGAGGTTGTCATAGGCTGGCTTGTCAACATGTTGATGATACTCGTCCATTTTAGTCTTGGTCTGTCTCTTGCTTTAATGTTGGAGGTTGTCATAGGCTGGCTTGTCAACATGTTGATGATACTCGTCCATTTTAGTCTTGGTCTGTCTCTTGCTTTAATGTTGGAGGTTGTCATAGGCTGGCTTGTCAACATGTTGATGATACTCGTCCATTTTAGTCTTGGTCTGTCTCTTGCTTTAATGTTGGAGGTTGTCATAGGCTGGCTTGTCAACATGTTGATGATACTCGTCCATTTTAGTCTTGGTCTGTCTCTTGCTTTAATGTTGGAGGTTGTCATAGGCTGGCTTGTCAACATGTTGATGATACTCGTCCATTTTAGTCTTGGTCTGTCTCTTGCTTTGATGTTGGAGGTTGTCATAGGCTGGCTTGTCAACATGTTGATGATACTCGTCCATTTTAGTCTTGGTCTGTCTCTTGCTTTAATGTTGGAGGTTGTCATAGGCTGGCTTGTCAACATTTTGATGATACTCGTCCATTTTAGTCTTGGTCTGTCTCTTGCTTTAATGTTGGAGGTTGTCATAGGCTGGCTTGTCAACATGTTGATGATACTCGTCCATTTTAGTCTTGGTCTGTCTCTTGCTTTAATGTTGGAGGTTGTCATAGGCTGGCTTGTCAACATTTTGATGATACTCGTCCATTTTAGTCTTGGTCTGTCTCTTGCTTTAATGTTGGAGGTTGTCATAGGCTGGCTTGTCAACATGTTGATGATACTCGTCCATTTTAGTCTTGGTCTGTCTCTTGCTTTAATGTTGGAGGTTGTCATAGGCTGGCTTGTCAACATGTTGATGATACTCGTCCATTTTAGTCTTGGTCTGTCTCTTGCTTTAATGTTTGAGGTTGTCATAGGCTGGCTTGTCAACATGTTGATGATACTCGTCCATTTTAGTCTTGGTCTGTCTCTTGCTTTAATGTTTGAGGTTGTCATAGGCTGGCTTGTCAACATGTTGATGATACTCGTCCATTTTAGTCTTGGTCTGTCTCTTGCTTTAATGTTGGAGGTTGTCATAGGCTGGCTTGTCAACATGTTGATGATACTCGTCCATTTTAGTCTTGGTCTGTCTCTTGCTTTGATGGTGGAGGTTGTCATAGGCTGGCTTGTCAACATGTTGATGATACTCGTCCATTTTAGTCTTGGTCTGTCTCTTGCTTTAATGTTGGAGGTTGTCATAGGCTGGCTTGTCAACATGTTGATGATACTCGTCCATTTTAGTCTTGGTCTGTCTCTTGCTTTAATGTTGGAGGTTGTCATAGGCTGGCTTGTCAACATGTTGATGATACTCGTCCATTTTAGTCTTGGTCTGTCTCTTGCTTTAATGTTGGAGGTTGTCATAGGCTGGCTTGTCAACATGTTGATGATACTCGTCCATTTTAGTCTTGGTCTGTCTCTTGCTTTAATGTTGGAGGTTGTCATAGGCTGGCTTGTCAACATGTTGATGATACTCGTCCATTTTAGTCTTGGTCTGTCTCTTGCTTTAATGTTGGAGGTTGTCATAGGCTGGCTTGTCAACATGTTGATGATACTCGTCCATTTTAGTCTTGGTCTGTCTCTTGCTTTAATGTTGGAGGTTGTCATAGGCTGGCTTGTCAACATGTTGATGATACTCGTCCATTTTAGTCTTGGTCTGTCTCTGCTTTTTTTTTTAATCTTGCGTTTTAACTTCCAAGATTACTTTTAGTAGGCTGTTGTGTCTTTGAACATGCCCCAACAATCTTATTTATCTAGTTTAAATTATGTTTAATAGTTCTATCTTTATTTTCAGTTGTTGCAAAACTTCATTGTTAGTTTTCTTTTCTTTCCATTAAATTCTTTATAAGTAAAAAAAAAAAAAATACAGAAAAGAGCCCCCCTCATCCCACATGGAGAATATGGTTTTAGCGACCATAATTTTTATAGACCTTTGGCGCATGATTTTTGGGCTAATGTGGTCGGTATTACGCCCGTGCTGCTTTACTTTCCCAGGAAAAAATCCGGTACCTATTTTAAGTCTAGGTGAATCCGGTAGCCGTCGATCAGGATCGAACCCGTACTGTCCTTTGTAGTCCAATTCACTAACCACTGAGCTATCGCGGCTCAAATTCTTCATATTCTACTATAAATCCACATTTCAAAGGCTTCAATTTTCTGTTCTGATTTATTGTCTAATGTCTATTTTTTCTGCACATACAGAAATGTTGAGAAGATATAACGTTTTGATATTCTTAGCTTTAGAAGGTTAGTTTTCTTTCTTTCTTTTTTGTTTTTCTTAGTTTTTTTTTAAATAATAAATTGCTGTTAACACAGAAGGTTAGCCATCGGATCTAACTACACAGATATCATCAACATCATGTGTTATACCAGTTGGCGTAGTCGATCATGTCCTTCCACAATTTTCTATCCACCGTGCATCGTATCAATTCCGTTGTTGACTGTTTTCCATGCCATGACACCAAGCTATCCAGTATTTTCTCTCTTTGTCGTCCGCGATCTCTCTTTCCCTGTATTTTGCTATTTATATCCAAGTATTCCAATTTTCATCTTCTCACGGTGTGTCTGAGATGTGTTGATTGTTTCTTTCTGATGTTTCTTGAGAGCTTCTATTTTTGTGTTGGCTAATTTAATAATTATAGTGACCCTGTGACCTCCCAGGCATGTCGTAAGAGGCGACTAAGGAGGTTGATCGATGGCTTGACAAGCTGTCATTGTAAAAAGTATTGTTATGGAAACAGCGCCATAGATTTTAGAGCAGTAATCTCTGCAATATGCGCCATTTTGGCACGCAAGGTTTCTGTTTTTGAGATTGTGGTTCTGCCCTATCTTCGGCTCGAAAGAACAATAGATAGATAGAATTTGATAATTTCCTCGTTGGTCATAGTAGCTGTCCATGGAACTGTCACATTCTTCTGTGAAATCAAATCTCTGTGGCATTTAATCGTTTATTTTTTTTCATTTCTTTGCTTACTGTCCATGATTCGCTTCCTTTGGTCAGAACTAGCTCTATATAGCACCGATGAACTCTCTTTCTCACTTATATTGACCTAGACATGTTGCATGAAACGTTCTTCATTTTCTGAGATGCTAATTTCTCCTGAGCTATTCTGCTTTTTATTTCTGTGGTGCATCTCCCATCTGATGTTATTATTGTGCCCAAGTATTTGACGCGTTGCACTTGTTTCAGATTTGTTCTGTTTATTTTTATGTTGTATGATGGCAATGCGATTTTCTTCGATATGATCATTACTTCTGTTTTCTTAAAAACAGACTGAGAAATTTCTTGTTGCTTTTCTTTCGCTATTATGTCTATCATTTCTTGTAGTTCATTCTCTTTCTCTGTTATTAAGACTGTGTCATCTGCTTATCGCAAATTCTTTATGTTGTGACCTTTGACTTCAATTCCTTTCATTTTATATCTACTATCCTATATCTACTATCCTATATCTACTATCCTATATCTACTATCCTATATCTACTATCCTATATCAACTAGCCTATATCTACTATCCTATATCTACTATCCTATATCTACTAGCCTATATCTACTATCCTATATCTACTAGCCTATATCTACTATCCTATATCTACTATCCTATATCTACTATCCTATATCTACTAGCCTATATCTACTATCCTATATCTACTATCCTATATCAACTAGCCTATATCTACTATCCTATATCTACTAGCCTATATCTACTATCCTATATCTACTAGCCTATATCTACTATCCTATATCTACTAGCCTATATCTACTATCCTATATCTACTATCCTATATCTACTAGCCTATATCTACTATCCTATATCTACTATCCTATATCTACTAGCCTATATCAACTATCCAATATCTACTAGCCTATATCTACTATCCTATATCTACTATCCTATATCTACTAGCCTATATCTACTATCCTATATCAACTATCCAATATCTACTATCCTATATCTACTAGCCTATATCTACTATCCTATATCTAGTATCCTATATCTACTAGCCTATATCTACTAGCCTATATCTACTATCCTATATCTACTAGCCTATATCTACTATCCTATATCTACTATCCTATATCTACTATCCTATATCTACTATCCTATATCTACTAGCCTATATCTACTATCCTATATCTAGTATCCTATATCTACTATCCTATATCTACTATCCATAGACCGGGGGGTGGTAAAGCCTCGAAGAAAAATGTCCGTCGCCTACGATGGGATTGGAACCTGAGATTGTTTTGTCTGGAGACCAACATCTTACCTCTAGACCACCCAGTCCGCATGTTTCTGTGACGTGATTATCATCGTATGCTCCGTCCCTGCAAGTCAACTATGAGAATGCTAGCAACCTTAGAGATCACTCACTGGTCGATCACACGTATCAATGTCTTTATAAATCTTTAATACTAATAATACTACTACTAATAAATAATAGTAATAACAATCCCTGATATCTGATAACAGCCGAGAGCCGCGATAACTCAGTGGTCAGTGAACTTGACTACAAAGGACAGGAAGTCGCGTTCGATCCTGATAGACGGCTTCCGGGTTCACCCAGCCTTAAATTGGAACCAGATTTGTTTATGGGAAAGTAAAGCGACACGGGCGTAATACCGACCACATTACCCCAAATATCATGTACCGAAGGTTTATGAAAATATTGGTCACTAACACCATATAACCTATACGCCACTTGGCGTGACGGGGGCACTTTACTTTTTTTTTTTTTTCAACTCTCATCGCATCCGGAATGGCGCATGATAATAGTGATGACATCAACAGACACATGAAACAAGATGAGTTCATCTACATCGATCGCCCTCAGCATCCTGTACATCGAGAACGGATTCCTGGCATCACTTAATTAAAGTAACACTAACCTTAAATCAACTGATCCCTGACAACCAACCTGATCTCTCCTGATCACAGTCTACCGCATTAAACCAGAAAACTCATACCAAAAAGTCATTACTTTCCCTTCACGGATCAGATATACGGCCTACCTGCCACATACCCTGACCATCCTATCCAAAAGAGAATACTGGCCAGATTTCAGTAGTAAAGATTTACGTCCCGTTTCTTGATTTAATTTTATTTTTAAAATAGCCACGTTTGGCTCGCTTCCAACCAATCTCGATTTATTTCCTCTCATTCTATTCTTTATGTTTTTTTTTTTGTCAACTCCGCGATATTGCTGCTTCCATTTGCTATTTTAGTTCTCTTGTTATGTTTATTATTTAAAAGGAAAAGTGCATCTTTTTCTTGGTGTACATTCTTTCAGTTACTTTCTTTCGTTCACATTTATCTCCACATACATTTATTATTTCATTTTGTTGATTTCATTGACTCACTTTCAGTAAATTCTTCATTTAATAAACTCATTCTTTTCTGAGGTCTTGATTTCATTGACTCACTTTCAGTAAATTCTTCACTTAATAAACTCATTCTGTTCTGAGGTCTTGATTTCATTGACTCACTTTCAGTAAATTCTTCATTTAATAAACTCATTCTGTTCTGAGGTCTTGATTTCATTGACTCACTTTCAGTAAATTCTTCATTTAATAAACTCATTCTGTTCTGAGGTCTTGATTTCATTGACTCACTTTCAGTATATTCTTCATTTAATAAACTCATTCTGTTCTGAGGTCTTGATTTCATTGACTCACTTTCAGTAAATTCTTCATTTAATAAACTCATTCTGTTCTGAGGTCTTGATTTCATTGACTCACTTTCAGTAAATTCTTCACTTAACAAACTCATTCTATTCTGAGGTCTTGATTTCATCACTTGATACTCAATGAATTCTTGATTTCATCAATTCTTCCTCATCTTTCTTCTTCCTTCTTTTATCATTCTACACTTGCACTGGAACGTCGCGGGAGAAAGAAGGAATTATCATCATTATTAAGTGCCGTCTCCGCATCGAAAGTTGGCTACCATGGAGCGCCTATCAGTTATGTGTCTTGCTTAGATAGTGCAGATTTTCATAGGTTGACTTGTCCACCTTTTGATGTTACTCGTCCATGTTGGTCTTGGCCTGCCTCTTTTACCTTGTATTTTCCTTTCCAATATTACTTTTATTAGGCTGTTGTGTCTTTTAACATGGCCCAAAAATCCCATTTCTCTAGCTTAAATTGCGTTTTTAGTAGTTCTCGTTTCATTTTTACTTATTTAAAGACCTCATCATTCGTTTCTTTCCTTTCCACCTATTGTTCCTATTCTTCTATAAAACTACGTATCAAAGGCTGCAATTTTCTGCTCTGTTTTCTTGTTTAATGTCCATGTTTCTTCACCATACAGGAATGTTGAGAAGATATAACATTTTGCTATTCTTAGTTTTAGCCCTGGTGTTATTTGTTAATGTTAGTATATTTTTCATGGCATTAAAATTGCTTTTTGCCATTCCTATTTTTGGTTTATTTTCCAACGCTGGTTATAGTATGTCCAAGGTAGTTGTAGTTCTGAATTGCCTCCAGGTCTATTCCTTCAACTTTGATATCCACTTGTAGGTTTTGAGTATTATCTTTATCGTTGTTTATGATCACAGTTTTAGTCTTGTTGATATTCATCTCTAATCCATATTTTTTGCTTCTCATGTTTACTTCATTAAGTAATTGTTGTAGGTCTTCATGATTGTCCGTTATATATAATGTATATTTTTGTATAATTTTTTTATATATCTAAAGAAAATGTATTAAAGAAATGATAACTAACTGTCGAGACAAAAAGTTGCGGAGAGACACCTACGTCAGCAGATACGGCACTTGATGATGATCATGAGGCGCTGTTTTGCTTGTTCTTTTGGTCACTTCCCTTTTTAGCTATAGTGCAGTTCTTTGGCGCATTTGGATACTGTTAAAATAGAATTATTTTTGTTCATGCATCTTGTATTCTGTCAATCGACCTCTTCTTTGGTTACCCTGATGTTTTGAGGCAGAAAGCTTCCGGTGTTGTTTTGTCTGAGTTTCATTCTTACCAAATCTTTCGATCTCGACAGTTATTTATCATTACTGTTGTTGACCTTCTGCCAAACCATTCTCTTAAGCTGTCTGGTATTTTTACTCTTTGTTTCCCTCTATCTCTTCGTCCCTCAATTTTTCCAGTTTTTTACAATATATTCCAGCTGTTCTCTTCTCATTACATGGCCACAAAATGATGATTGTTTCTTCCTAATATTGGAAATTAGCTGTCTTTTTGCTTTGACCTCTTTCAGAACATTTTCATTACTCTTTTTAGCTGTCCATGGTATTCTCAACATTCTTCTGTAAAACCACATTTCTACATACTCCAGTGATTTTCTTGTCTGTTGTCCTGTTGTTTATGATTCACTTCCATATGTTAAGATTGGCCTTACATAACATTTAAGAACTCTTTTTCTTGTTTCTATTGTCAAAAATGGATTGCATAGTATCTTCATCATTTTTTGGAAAGCTATATATACATTTCTTTGCACAGTTTAATTCCAATCTGTTTTCTGATTTCACATTAGGTATTCAATCTATCTTTGCATTATTTGTTATCTCTCTCCAGCTTTTCATTACGCAGGTTGTGTGATCTGTGAATGAGATTTGTTTAATGTCCATGTTTGACATTTGTACCAGACGGTTTGGTATGAAAATACTATTTGTCAGTTATAGTTATAGTTATAGTTATAGTTATAGTTATATAGTTATAGTTATAGTTATAGTTATAGTTATAGTTATAGTTATAGTTATAGTTATAGTTATAGTTAGTCGAAGACCCTGGTATCAATGCAAACGAATTAAAATCCATAACTGCTCAACGTCCCGTGCCAGTTGAATGATCCGAATTAGCATCTCATCGAATATCCGAACACAGGTAGGCACTGCACTCCCCATTATAGCAAACACAGCACTTGTCAAAAGACATAAGGTGTATCAGCACCAAAAGAGAACGCAGCTGAACTATCCTTCGTCATACGATATCATCATTCAACGTGAGCAATTGTTTCTGTGTTCTCCAGCTTTGACCTCTGACGAAGTCACTAGAGACTAGGAACTGAATTTTGCGTGTTAATCCATTTTTTTCCTGGCAGCGGTGTGCACAGGGGTCCCTCGCCGCACAGGCAGATAACTCCGAAGACGGAGTTATTCTTATTCTACTTTTCAGCTCCCTGTCGAGCATAGGTCTTCAACAAACACTTTCCAAGTCATTCTGTTTCTCGCCATTCTTTTAAGATCATTCCATGTCTTCCCCATCATCTTCATCTCTGCTTCTGTCTGTCTTCTACAAGAATTTCTTGGTCTTCCTCTTTTTCTTTTCCTGTTGTGTAATACTCTCAGTTGGCTTCCGCAGTGTGTGTCCTATCCAGCGCCATAGTCTCCGCTTTATATCTTTATCCACTGGTATTTGACTGATACATTTCCATAATTCTATGTTAGTGATTTTATCCTGCCATTTCCATCCCTGTTTCTTCCTGCGTAAGCATCCATTATTGAAGGTCTATACCTTCATGATTGTCACTTTTGTTGTTCTCCATGTTTCACAGCTTAACAATAGGACTGACTTAACATTGGAGTTGACAATTTTAATGTTTTTATATAACCTAATTTCTTTTGATTTTCCATTGCATTTCTGTCTTCGGAGGTACTCATATATTTTTCCGCCCATGAGTAATTGACGTTCCTCGCTGCTCAGACCAGGGGTGTTTGCAGCAGAGAGAAATCATAATTAAAGAGAGAAATCATAATTAAATATCCCAACTGGTGCTGCCCGGATCTGAACGCACAACCTCTCTGTCTCGAGGCCGCAGACTCTTCTCGAGATCAAGCAGTGAGCAAATTGAATATAGAAACAAATTATAAATAGCATGAGGTCTTCCGGTCAATATGACGGATAGGCGACAGGAACAGCTGAGGCACTGTATGAAAAGTGTTTCTTTTTGCAGTTTCCTCATATTCCAAGTCCGGTTGGCTGCCGGAGATACTTAGTTTAGTGCTCAGTGCACAGCGTGAGAAGTGTTTTTTATCAGGTTGGTATTTCTTTATATGTCTTCAACAAACACTTTCAACTCCCTGTGGAGCATAGGTCTTCAACAAACACTGAAAGGCCTGCCGTGTAATACTGTCAGTTGTCTTCCTCAGCGTGTGTCCTATCCAGCGCCATCGCTTTCGCTGTATTTCTTTATCCACTGGATTTTAATTGTACTTTACCATAATTCTGTTAGTGATTTTGTCCCGTCATTTCCATTCTTTTATTCTGCGTAAGTATCCATTAATGAAGGTCCGTTATGATTGTCACGTTTGTTGTTCTCCATGTTTCACGGCCATGCAATAGGACTGGCTTAACATTGGAGTTAACAATTTTTATTTATTGTATATAACCTAATTTCTTTGGAATTCCATATGTTTCCCAAAGCCTCAAATTCTCCTCTTGCTTTTGATATCCTTATTTTAGTATCATTCTCTATTCCTCCCTCTTTATCTATATTACTACCGAGACATATGTAAGATTAGTTTGTGAAATTTGTGTGGCAATTTTTTTTTTTACAGTACAGGATAGTCAGTCGCATGCCCAGCCCTCCGTAGTCCCCTCTTAAGAACATGCCTGGTGGGAAGCAGCGCTACAATTCTTTGAGGGTTCAATCTCACTAACTCTTTGATATAACAAACTCATCATTCTTTGAAACGTAAACTGCTAAGTCAGAATACAGATTTTTTTATGCATCCGTAAATAAAAACATAACAACAATGTTTTTAACATATCCGTAAAAAAAAAAAAAACTGTCCACACTAAACAGATAACAGCACTAACAAATAACAACACGACACCTGTTATAACGAGAAACAATATCGCATCATTAAAAGTAATGGAATTTAATAAGAAACACATTTAATTAAATGCAAACGGAGACAAAGGTGCGTCTAATAGCAGAAGAGCTGGAAGCAGTCATAGATCCTTAGATGATGGCTTGAGCCAGGATCGGTGAACCAAAATCATCCAGACCCTGATTCTCCTCTCGCGGTGTCTTCAGAAACAGATTAAGCTCTTTAGTCTGGCCATTCGAGTAGAGATCGAAGAGGGAAGGCAATCCGCTACACAACTATAATATGCTGAAGTTGGAAGTGATCTGCCGAAAGGCGTAAATATCACAGTTCTCCTGTCGCTGCAATCGTAATGTATACAATACTTGTCAGCACGTCCTCCCGCAGATACAGTTCTCTTCCCTAATGGTTCGTTTGAGATCAGAGAGGGATTCACTTGTACATCGCGCAACATTATCTAGGCATTTTCAGTCATTGTTAGTTCTTTTTGTCTTGTTATATGGCCGAACCAATTTATCTGTTGGTTGTTTATGTATTCGATGGCTGGTTCAATTTCGAGTTGCTTCCTCGGGTCAGTGTTTCTTACTCTGCCCCTAGGCCGGGGGCCTCGGTAGCCTAGTTGGGAAAACCACCCGACTAGACTACCGACGTTCGGACAACCCGTGTTCAATTCCCGCTGGGAGCAGTGTGAATTGTACTCGTGGTTGGAATAAAAAAAAAAAAAATACCCCCACGGTCGACCCAGCCGTTGGCAGAAATGGGTACCAGGGTATATTATTCTGGGAAGGTGAGGAATGTCGCTTCGCATCTGAGTTTCGATGCTTGAGGCTACACTATACAGAAATATCCGAACATTTCTGGATAGGCGGCCGAGCACATATGGGTATATACTCGCGTGCTAAGACGCCGGTTCAAGTCTCGTACTTTACCTTACCTTTATCTAGGCCATTATATGTAAGCGACGCAAGTTGACCAACATATGTGAATCAGGACGTAGTCTCTAAGACAGATAACGAGAACATATGTATGGCTCCACTCGAGATGCAGTCACCCCAATAGCGTCCCATTTCAACTTCTTTCTGGGGCCATAAGGGTAAGGCTGATGTCATAGTTACTGGCCTGCTGCCACGTTCTTCTGACAGCCGCAGCCGGTTCATTTTAGAGAATCGTCTTATCGCTCGCATGGGTTGCCTCACCCCACGGGGGATCAATGTATTCCTGTCCTACGGGTAATCCCTCTCTTTTCCCCCTTCCCTCCACCTTTTCCTTCTGTCACTCCTATCTCCCATACACTTGTTCCCATCTCGCCTCTCCCTTTTATATAATATAATAGAGATTAGGAGGCAAGGAAGTAAAGAAAACAGAGAGGAGGAAGGAAAATATGTAGACCTTTTCCATATGTGACGTCATGCTATCAATTGAATGAAATACTTCTTTAAAGTTACTACGAGTTGACCTTGACATTTGCTGACTTTAGCAAATTAGTGTTGTCGAAAAGGAGTTGTAAATAACACATAATTTAATGGTTTTAGCATTTTCCTATTTATTATTGGCAGGGATAGTGCTTTTTCTTCTGAAAAGTGAAACCAAGCACTTAGGTCAGGGAACCTTTTCTATTTTTCTACGCCTAATTTATCGTCGATGATACGAAAATAAGGATATCAAAATAAGGATACCAAATAAGGATATCAAAAGCAAGAGGAGCTTTCATTGCACTGGGAAACATATGGAAGTCCAAAGAAATTAGGTTAAATACAAAAATAAAAATTTTCAACTCAAATGTTAAGGCGGTCCTATTATATGGCTATGAAACATGGAGAACAACAAAATTGACAATCACGAATATACAGACTTTCATTAATGGATGCCTACGCAGAATAAAAGGACGGAAATGGCTGGACAAAATCACTAACATAGAATTATGGAAATGTACCAGTCAAACACCAATGGATAAAGAGATACAGTGAAGACGATGGCGCTGGATAGGACACACACTACAGAAGCCAACTGAGAGTATTACACAACAGGCCCTTTTTTGGAATCCCCAGGGGAAAAGACAAAGAGGAAGACCAAGGAATTCTTGGAGAAGACAGATAGAAGCAGAGATGAAGATGATGGGGAAGACATGGAATGATCTTAAAAGAATGACAAAAACTGAACGACTTGGAAAGTGTTTGTTTAAGACCTATGCTCCACTGGGAGCTAAACAGGTAGAAGAAGAAGTTATCGTTGAATTAATTTATAAATATAGTAACTGTAAAGGGGATATTAATGTAGTCTTCACTACCACTAGTAACCGTAAAATCTATAATCTATCATCTATAAATTATGCTTTAATCAGTTATTTTCTATTTTATGTGTGTTGAACAGAGCAAATAAACTTATAATGGAAATATTTATGCAATAAAACAAATGTCAAATAGAGAGTTTTACTAAGTCTTATATTGAATTAGATTAGTTCAGGCTTCAGATTCAGGTAACAAACTGAACGTGAACACAATGAATAATCAATGACTGATTTACTGAATATGACAAACTCATCTAACTGGGACAAATAGGACATTTATCCTCTCGAATTTCGTTCTCCTGCACCTGTTTTGGCCCCACACCACCTGACGTGATTTCTGCCCCCGCCCCTCCCGCCATGTCCATTTCGGCTTAACGCTCCTAATTTGACTTAACTGGGGAGAGAATGGGTAACTGACTCACATGTTCTTCTTCTATCCTTCCTCCATTACCGTTAGCGTCGAGGGGAGATACAATCTGCGATTCTTTGCTCTTCTGTTGGCCCCTTCTGGTGTTATCCCTCCTAGTGACTCTAGTATTCCCTTTATCTATCTCTTTCTTGGTCTTCCTCTTAATCTGGCAGTTTCGTAGCGTTTGTTTATGGCTCTTTCAGTCATTGTTAGTTCTTTTTGTCTTGTTATATGGCCGAACCAATTTATCTGTTGGTTGTTTATGTATTCGATGGCTGGTTCAATTTCGAGTTTCTTCCTCGGGTCAGTGTTTCTTACTCTGTCCCTTAAACTGTTTCCTGTCATTTACTCACTGAGTGAAAGGAAGTAATAACAGCGATGACTCATTCACGTAAAAAGAGTCAAGGCCTCAAGACGCATAGATAGATATGAGAATCTGCTGTAATGCTGAAGATAATAATCATGATACTTTTAGGGGGGGGGGGGGGGGGGGGGTTAGAAAAAAAGGTGATAACAGTGGTAACTGTTTTACGTAGGGGAGAAACAAAAAAAAAATATAACGACGTTTCGGCCAAGTAGACCTTCAGCTGGAACAATAAATAACAACATATATATATATATATATATATATATATATATATATATATCAGTATATATTAAAAGTGGTTAGCTCAGTGGTTAGTGAACTGGACTGCAAAGGACAAGAGGTAGGGTTCGATCCCAACCGATGGCTTCTGGTTCACCCAGCCTTTAATGGGTACCGGATTTTTTTCTGGGAAAGTAAAGCGGCACGGGCGTAATACCGACCACATTACCCAAACATCATGTTCCGAAGGTCTGTAAAATGTATGGTCACTAACATCATATTCCCTATACGCCACTTGGCGTGACGGGGGTACTTTACTTTTTTAAAAAATATATACTAAAAAATCTAACTACATTACGATAATGTGCTTGATACTCAAGAAGGGGAAAAAATGCACTTCCTGCTGTCCAGAGTTTGACCAGCCATTGACTGAACTAAAATTGGTAGGCGGGCTGACCATCTTATTTTTCTCACTGACTAGGCAGTCAAGTGAGAAATAAATGGGAAGGGTTCTAAAAATATGGAGAGGTGGGCACAAGATACGGATGCAACTGTGTATATCTAACTATGAGTGTACACACTGTGTGGGTGTTCCAGCTGAAGGCTTACTTTGCCGAAACGTCGTTCGACTTTTGCTTTGTTTCTCACTCATTCACCTACGAAGGCTAAGTCTAGCACAACTCAGTTTAACGCTTCACTCCTCTTTGATAACGTGATATGTTCCCGTCGTGTATCTTATTATACAAGTAGAACTTCTCTGATCAATTTATCGTATTGGCGGGCGGGTGATATGGAGGTAAGACGTCAGCTTTGGAAAAGAAGGTCCCGAGATTCGATTCCCATAACAAGCGGTGGAAATTTGTCAAAAATCGAATATATAGTTTATTCGTGGGTTTACCCTCCCCTGGTTTCCAGGTAGTGAGATCCGGTGTCTAGCCACTGAGACAGCGTCGAAAAAAAAAACCCAGAAGGTCCAGTGTGCACTCTGCGCACGTTAAAAATCCCTTGGGAGTTGGAAATCGTAAATAGTAGGCCAAACATTGACCATTCTCGAGCAAAAGTGAAAGGGGAAAAAAATCTACCCAAAATGTGACGCCTTTCTACGTTAAAAAAAAATGAGAGAACCTCTGAGGACGGATATTATCTACCTGTATGGCGAGGAACACCGTTGCAAGCAACTACCGATGGGAAAAATAGAAAGAAGTAATATTCATATAAAATTCAGTCTCTATGTTCTTCTTTAGATATTTAAAACTGGACAACACAAAAAGAAAAAAGTCAGACAACCAAGTTGTGTTTTGACAGAAAGAATTAAGTAAATGTATGTAGTCTTAGACATAAATCATTCGACGCTGTTAGTTGATAACCCTTTAATGCAAGGAAAGCTGTATAAAAGAGTGATCGAGTCTAGTTTACTTAACAATTCTAACCGAGGACGGCTAGAGAAAATTGTAATTCCGAGTGATGAACAGGAAGAGTTATAATTCGTCGTTCCATTGGTGTGATAATGTACAACTGTCATATAGCGCGTTTTTATGTTGGTTATTCGTCTTTGCTTTCATTTGCTGCGCGACAATAGACGAGCGGGGAGACGAAATGTTTATGGCAATATTACAAAAATTGCATCGACAGGCAATTTTCTTACCGGTTCTTGAGTTCCCTGTAGAATATATTTGCAATTCATCTGTTTCTCGAATTCTCGTTGCTGCCACTGTTTTAAGTTATAATCATTTTTTCTTGAGGGAAGGAAAATATATTCATAATGATGTAGAAAACTTCCCATATTATAATCAGATAGTATAGAATAGCATAGGATAATATAGCATAGCATAGTATAGGATAATATAGCACATCATAGCATGTGATAGGATAGTATAATATAGCATAGCATAGCATAGGATAATATAACATACCATAGTATAAGATAATATAGCACTGCATAGGATAGGATAATATAGCATTGCATAGTATAGGATAATATAGCATAGTATAGCATAGGATACTATAGCATTGCATAGGATAGGATAATATAGCATAGCATAGTATAATATAGCATAGTATAGGATAATATAGCATAGCATAGTATAGTATAATATAGTATAATATAGCATAGCATAGGTTCATATAGCATAGAATAGTATAATATAATGTAATATAGCATTGCATAGTATAGGACAATATACCATAGCATAGTATAGGACAATATAACATAGCATAGCATAGGGTAATATAGCATTGCATAGTATAGTATAATATAGCATAGTATATGATAATATAGCATACAATAGTATAGGACAATATAACATAGCATATGATAATATAGCATAGCATAGTATAGGATAATATAGCATAGCATAGTATAGGATAATATAGCATAGCATAGCATAGAATAATATAGCATAGCATAGGATAATTTAACATAGCATAGCATAGGATAGCATAGCATAGGATAATATAGCATAGCATAGCATAGGATAATATAGCATAGGATAATATAGCATAGGATTGCATAGGATAGGATAGCATATGATATGATAGAATAGCATAGCATGGGATAATATAGCATAGGATAGGATAGCATAGCATAGGATAGCATAGAATAGAATATAGGATAGCATAGCATAGGATAATATAATATAGTATAGTATAGTATAGTATAGTATAGTATAGTATAGTATAGTATAGTATAGTATAGTATAGTATAGTATAGTATAGTATAGTATAGTATAGTATAGTATAGTATAGTATAGTATAGTATTGGTATGGTATGGTTTGATGTGGTGTAGTGTGGTGTAGTGTGGTGTAGTGTAGTGTAGTGTAGTGTAGTGTAGTGTAGTGTAGTGTAGTGTAGTGTAGTGTAGCGTGGTGTGGCGTAGTGTGGTGTAGTGTGGTGTAGTGTAGTGTGGTGTAGTGTAGTGTAGTGTAGTGTAGTAAAGTGTGGTGTAGTGTAGTGTGGTGTAGTGTAGTGTGGTGTGGTGTGTGGTAGTATAGTGTGTTGAAGTGTAGTGTAGTGTGGAGTAGTATAGTGTAGTGTGGTGTAGTGTGGTGTAGTGTAGTGTGGTGTGGCAAGGTGTGGTGTGTTGTAGTGTAGTGTAGTGTAGTGTAGTGTGGAGTAGTATAGTGTAGTGTGGTGTAGTGTAGTGTGTTGTAATGTAGTGTAGTGTAGTGTGTTGTAGTGTAGTGTAGTGTGTTGTAGTGTGTTGTAGAGTAGTGTTGTGTAGTGTAGTGTGGTGTAGTGTAGTGTAGTGTGTTGTGCTGTGGTGTAGTGTAGTGTGTTGTAGTGTGGTGTAGTGTAGTGTAGTGTGGTGTAGTGTGTTGTAGTGTGGTGTCGTGTGTTGTAATGTGTTGTAGTGTAGTGTAGTGTAGTGTAGTGTAGTGTGTTGTAGTGTAGTGTAGTGTTGAGTAGTGTAGTGTGGTGTAGTGTGGTGTAGTGTGTGTGGTGTGGTGTAGTGTATTGTGTTGTAGTGTAATGTAGTGTGGTGTAGTGTAGTGTAGTGTAGTGTAGTGTAGTGTAGTGTAGTGTAGTGTAGTGTAGTGTAGTGTAGTGTAGTGTAGTGTAGTGTAATGTGCTGTAGTGTAGTGTGGTTTGGTGTGGTGTTGTGTAGTGTAGTGTAGTGTAGTGTAGTGTAGTGTAGTGTAGTGTAGTGTAGTGTAGTGTAATATAGTGTATGTAGTGTTGTGTGGTGTGGTGTGGTGTGGTGTAGTGTAGTGTAGTGTGGTGTAGTGTAGTTTTTTGTGGTTTAGTGTGGTGTAGTGTGGTGTGGTGTAGTATGGTGTGGTGTAGTGTAGTGTAGTCTTCCTATCTCTCTCTCTCTCTCTGCGATCAAGTCTCAGTCAGAGTAGGTTTCCAGACTCTGTCATGAAGTCAGCTGTCAGTTTAATTGATTCGATTGTCCTATATAGTTTCTATTCCAGGGACGTGGGTGTGGACCACATTGTGTAGTGTAGTGTAGTGTAGTTTAGTGTGGTGTGGAGTGGTGTGGTGTGGTGTAATATAGTGTAGTGTAGTGTGGTGTGGTGTAGTGTAGTATAGTGTGGTGTAGTGTAGTGTAGTGTGGGTTAGTGTAGTGTAGTGTAGTGTAGTGTAGTGTAGTGTAGTGTAGTGTAGTGTAGTGTAGTGTAGTGTAGTGTAGTGTAGTGTAGTGTAGTGTAGTGTAGTGTAGTGTAGTGTAGTGTAGTGTAATATTAGTTTAGTATAGTCATTACATCAACTTCAATCAATAATGAATAGCTCCATAATGCTCCGAGTCCCTCCTCAGCACGTTCTCCAGTGTAATTCATTCTTGCCACACAGAGGTGAAAGTACTGAATATGGGTTCAACTCAGATGACTGAACTCCCTAGCACGGACGAAGACCCTATTGGTTACTTTAATTTACTTTAGCCGAAAGATCATCTTTACTACACGGCAATCAATTCCCTAGTGCTCATATACTCCTTAGTACGCTCCCAAGTAGGATACGCTCTAGCCACAATCAACTCCCTAGTGCTCATATCCCCTCCTTAGTACTTTACCAAGTAGGATGCCCTCTAGCTACAATCAACTCCATAGTGCTCATATCCCTTCCTTAGTACTTTACCAAGTAGGATACGCTCTAGCCACAATCAACTCCCTAGTGCTCATATCCCCTCCTTAGTACTTTACCAAGTAGGATGCCCTCTAGCTACAATCAACTCCATAGTGCTCATATCCCCTCCTTAGTACTTTACCAAGTAGGATGCCCTCTAGCTACAATCAACTCCATAGTGCTCATATCCCTTCCTTAGTACTTTACCAAGTAGGATACGCTCTAGCCACAATCAACTCCCTAGTGCTCATATCCCTTCCTTAGTACTTTACCAAGTAGGATGCCCTCTAGCTACAATCAACTCCATAGTGCTCATAACCTCTCCACATTACGCTCCCAAGTAGGATACGCTCTAGCCACAAGCAAGCGAAAGCACTGAAGACAGCTTCAGTTAAAATACACCTATTCCGTAGCTTCTTGTTATCATATTCAGGGGCGTAACTATGGCAATGTTGGTCATAACCCTGGGTGTAAAATAAGGAAAGTTGAGCTTAGAATCAGCGATCCAATTTCATTTTTTTAAAATATCTAACAGGATGTCAACAATAATGCAGACTAGACAGTGGTAGGTTGAACTTCCAACATGAAGATTTATGACGCAATGTGGTGACGCGATGTGGTGACGCGATGTCGTGAAAGCCATCTTCATTTGGAAGCTACACAACCACCACTGTTCCTTTAACAAAGAAGAATATTATCAAGAATAAAAGAAACAGCAAAGAACAAAGAAGATGAAAAAGCTTTTGTTGATGATTTATTCTAAAATATAAGGTGAGAAAAAGACAGAATAAAATAGAACAGAAAAGTGTTGTTAGAAATATCTGGTAGAGTGCCAAACGTGTTCCACTTTCGCTATTCAAGTTTTGTTCCGATGACTGACTTCCGGGTTCATCTTGGTTCTTATATTTGTACCACACAACTGTTTGCTGATGATATTTTAGTATTCGTGCTTGTTTGATCAGTTCTGAATCAAAACTTGAGTATAATTCTGTAGTAGTCAATTAAATTGATCGTAAGTGATGCTGTTAACTTAAATTGCTACAATGTAGTAAAGGCAGAGGGAAATAGTTTAGTATAGGAAGTGTATTGGAGGCAAAGGGAAATAATTTAGTGTTGGAAGTATGGTGAAGACAAAGGAAAATAATTTAGTGTTGGAAGTATATTGGAGGCAAAGGGAAATAATTTAGTGTTGGAAGTATATTGGAGGCAAAGGGAAATAATTTAGTGCTATATAAGTATAGTGGAGGAAAAGGGAAATAATTAAGTGCTATAAGTATAGTGGATGCAAAGGAAAATAATTTAGTGTTGGAAGTATAGTGGAGGCAAAGGAAAATAATTTAGTGTTGGAAGTATATTGGAGGCAAAGGGAAATAATGTAGTGCTATAAGTATAGTGGAGGCAAAGGGAAATAATGTAGTGCCATAAGTATAGTGGAGGCAAAGGGAAATAATTTAGTGCTGGAAGTATAGTGGAGGCAAAGGAAAATAATTTAGTTCTATACGTATAGTGGAGGCAAAGGAAAATAATTTAGTGCTATAAGTATAGTGGAGGCAAATGAAAATAATTTAGTGTTGGAAGTATAATGGAGGCAAAGGAAAATAATTTAGTGTTGGAAGTATAGTGTAGGCAAAGGAAAATAATTTAGTGCTTGAAGTATAGTGGAGGCGAAGGAAAATAATTTAGTGTTTAAAGTATAGTGGAGTCAAAGGTAAATAATTTAGTGCTTGAAGTATAGTGGAGGCAAAGGAAAATACTTTAGTGCTTGAAGTATAGTGGAGGCAAAGAAAAATAATTTAGTGTTCGAAGTATAGTGGAGGCAAAGGAAAATAATTTAGTGTTGGAAGTATATTGGAGGCAAAGGAAAATAATTTAGTGCTTGAAGTATAGTGGAGGCAAAGGAAAATAATTTAGTGTTGAAAGTATAGTGAAGGCAAAGGAAAATAATTTAGTGTTGAAAGTATAGTGGAGGCAAAGGGAAATAATTTAGTGTTGGAAGTATAGTGGAGGCAAAGGAAAATAATTTAGTGTTGGAAGTATAGTGTAGGCAAAGGAAAATAATTTAGTGCTTGAAGTATAGTGGAGGCGAAGGAAAATAATTTAGTGTTTAAAGTATAGTGGAGGCAAAGGAAAATAATTTAGTGCTTGAAGTATAGTGGAGGCAAAGGAAAATAATTTAGTGCTTGAAGTATAGTGGAGGCAAAGGAAAATAATTTAGTGCTTGAAGTATAGTGGAGGCAAAGGAAAATAATTTAGTGTTGGAAGTATAGTGGAGGCAAAGGAAAATAATTTAGTGTTGGAAGTATATTGGAGGCAAAGGAAAATAATTTAGTGTTTGAAGTATAGTGTAGGCAAAGGAAAATAATTTAGTGTTGAAAGTATAGTGGAGGCAAAGGAAAATAATTTAGTGTTGAAAGTATAGTGGAGGCAAAGGGAAATAATTTAGTGTTGGAAGTATAGTGGAGGCAAACGAAAATAATTTAGTGTTGGAAGTATATTGTAGGCAAAGGAAAATAATTTAGTGTTGGAAATATAGTGTAGGCAAAGGAAAATAATTTAGTGTTGGAAATATAGTTTAGGCAAAGGAAAATAATTTAGTGTTGGAAGTATATTGTAGGCAAAGGAAAATAATATAGTGTTGGAAGTATAGTGTAGGCAAAGGAAAATAATTTAGTGTTGGAAATATAGTGTAGGCAACGGAAAATAATTTAGTGTTGGAAATATAGTGGAGGCAAAGGAAAATAATTTAGTGTTGAAAGTATAGTGGAGGCAAAGGAAACTAATTTAGTGTTGAAAGTATAGTGGAGGCAAAGGAAAATAATTTAGTGTTGGAAATATAGTGGAGACAAAGGAAAATAATTTAGTGTTGGAAATATAGTGGAGGCAAAGGAAAATAATTTAGTGTTGAAAGTATAGTGGAGGCAAATGAAAATAATTAAGTGTTGGAAATATAGTGGAGGCAAAGGAAAATAATTTAGTGTTGAAAGTATAGTGGAGGCAAAGGGAAATAATTTAGTGTTGGAAGTATAGTGTAGGCAAAGGAAAATAATTTAGTTTTGGAATTATAGTGGAGGCAAAGGAAACTAATTTAGTGTTGAAAGTATAGTGGAGGCAAAGGAAAATAATTTAGTGCTTGAAGTATAGTGGAGGCAAAGGAAAATAATTTAGTGCTTGAAGTATAGTGGAGGCAAAGGAAAATAATTTAGTGTTGGAAGTATAGTGGAGGCAAAGGAAAATAATTTAGTGTTGGAAATATAGTGTAGGCAAAGGAAAATAATTTAGTGTTGAAATATAGTGGAGGCAAAGGAAAACTAATTTAGTGTTGAAAGTATAGTGGAGGCAAAGGAAAATAATTTAGTGTTGAAAGTATAGTGGAGGCAAAGGAAAATAATTTAGTGTTGAAAGTATAGTAGAGGCAAAGGAAAATAATTTAGTGTTGAAAGTATAGTAGAGGCTGAGGAAAATTAGGAGGTCTATTCCAACCTTTAGTAGTCATCAATTGAAAGGACCAAAAGTAGCAATAAATAAACCACACAACCTTCTAGTTTTCAAATTCCATAATGGCTGTATTAAAAAGACTTAGAGAACTCAATACTAATTTTATATATTAATTTACACTTTTATAAACACTATAGCTTTGTGAAAATCATATTTAAAAAAAAAACCAACCACATAAAAGCGCGCGATATCTCCACTTTCTTGGAGTAATCTCAAAATAGCACTACTTCTCTGTCAAGAAGCGCAAAAAATATCCTTCCGCAAATCTGTACATTAATCCTACAATCTTCTTCAAGAAAATCTCTAGTTCATGCGCGGAAGGATAACGTTATCATTTTTCGAAAAAGAAAGCTGCTCTATTGAGGCTCTGTTGGGGTTCGGAAAGGTTTTAAAATTGCGTATTTTGAAAGGGACTAAGTCTGAGCTGATACAGGCGCGAAGTGAGTAGAAACAAGATCCGACAGGAGACGCGTGAATTTCTAATGAGGCTTTCTGGGGATAGCATTTAACTGCAAGTTATCAATAGTTAACAGGTATTTGAATACTGTTAAATATATATCAATATTTAACATACATTTGAATACTGAAATACATATCATCAATATTTAACAGACATTTGAATACTGAAATAATTATTAATATTTAACAGACTTTTGAATACTGAAATACATATCAATATTTAACATATATTTGAACGTGCAATACATACCAACATTTAAAGAAAATATAAATCTCTCTCTCTCTCTCTCTCTCTCTCTCTCTGCGATCAAGACTCAATCAGAGTAGGGTTCCAGACTCTCACATGAAGACAGCTGTCTGTTTAAGTGAATTGATCGACCCCACAGACAGAACATCATAATTATAATATGTTAGATCCACTCTGATTGAATACCTGTTAAAACGCTGCACTGTGTTCTCCGCCAGGGGCTCAGTGCATCCGATTTCAGCCAGCACTTTATTCAGGTTTGCTTTCCTTAGCCTTTAATTGTCCCCAATCTTCCTGCAAGGCAGCAGATTGTCTTTTCTGTAGGGGGATTCTGCCCTTAGATGGTCGGCCCTTCCAGGTTTACGAGCACCATCTGCCCGAGTCACTAGAGGTGACTAACACAGACATGCACACACAAAGATATGAGATGTGACTAACACTGACATGCACACGACGATATGAGGCATGACCAACACTGACACACACCAAGATATGAGATATGATTAACACAGACACACACACACACTAAGATATGAGATGTGACTAACACAGGCATACTCTACAATATGAGATATGACTAACACAGATACACACACTAGGATATGAGATATGTCTAAACACAGTCATGCACACACAAAGATAGGAGATGTGACTAACATAGACATGCACACACAGAGACATGACTAACATAGACAGACACACACTAAAATATGAGATGTGACTAGCATGGACATACACACAAATAAATGAGACATGACAAACATAGACATGCACACACATAGATATAAGACATAACTAACAAAGACAGACACACACTAAGATATGAGATGTGATTAACATAGACATGCACACAAAGATATGAGATATGACTAACATAGACATGCACACAAAGATGTGAGATATGACTGACATAGACATGCACACAAAGATGTGAGATATGACTAACATAGACATGCACACAAAGATGTGAGATATGACTAACACAGACATGCTCGCACAAAGATTTGACACATGACTAACACAGATACACACTAAGATATGAGATATGACTAAACACAGGCACACACAAAGATATGAGACATGGTTAACACGGACACACACCAAGGTATGATATATGACTAACATGACACACACCAGGATATGAGCCATGGCTAGCACAGAAACACACAAAGATATGAGACATGATTAACACGGACACACACCAAGGTATGAGATATGACTAACATGACACACACCAGGATATGAGCCATGGCTAGCACAGAAACACACAAAGATATGAGACATGATTAACACGGACACACACCAAGGTATGAGATATGACTAACATGACACACACCAGGATATGAGCCATGGCTAGCACAGAAACAAATTAAGATATGAGCCAGGGCTTCACGGAAAGACACCAAGATATGAACCATGACTAGCACTGAAACACATTAAGATATGAGCCATGGCTAGCACGGAAATACACCAAGATATGAACCATGGCCAGCACAGACACACACCAAGATATCAGCCATGGTTTTCACAGACTCCCACTAAGATATGTGCTACGACTAGCACGGATATACACCGAGAATTGAGCCATGGCTATCACAGACACCCACCAAGATAGGAACCATGGCTATCACATACACACACCAAGATATGAGCCATGGTTAGCACAGACAACCACCAAGATATAAGCCATGACTAACATATACACTTGGTAACGTCCACCAAAGTTTGTCTGAGGTTCTCGGTAAAGTTTCTACTGACGACCACGAAGATCCAAAACTTGCATGCTTGGTGGGCGTGGCTGACGTGCTGGAAGATCAGCCGGATAAGACCTTTAGAGAATGTCAATTCCAATGTCCCCTGAGTCTTGAGTCCGCATCACATAGAACATATGTGACACGTGGCTTGGTGCATGCATGATGATGTAAGACAGAGGCAAGGCAAAGAGCATCATATGCACACGAACCTTGGCGCTAGCTCGCACTGAGCTCCACCTAGGATCGTTGATCGGTTTCAGCTCGGAAACTTCCAGCATCGGCAGGCCACTGAGCTTCTTCCACCGGGACTTGTGTATGATGGACAGAACGATCGTGAAGAGCATGACAGTAATGGCGATCAGCGGTAGTAGCAACGTTACTACCGAGTCAATGTAGGTTATTATGTGCAAGAACATCAGCCGTGTACTTGGCAAGCATTTCTCAAGACCTATCTCTTTTGGCGTTATCTCAGCAGCAACAGTAGTGGCCATATACAGCAACAACGACAAGACTAGAATGTACATGACCACGATACTGGCGCGTCGCTTTGTGCAAATAACCACAGAGCTTGTTGGATGACATATGGTGGTGTAATTCTCCACTGGTATGTACACAACGTACCAAGCGGACAGAAAGCTAAATAAGTAGGTGGCGAAAACGAGACTTTGACACATCCCGTTCAGTTGATTGACTTTGTAGTCAATGGTCTCTAACCACACAAACAGTAGGCCAACCAGAACACCCATGTCAGAGATCAGCAATGGTCTCTAACCACACAAACAGTAGGCCAACCAGAACACCCGTGTCAGAGATCAGCAATGGTCTCTATCCACACAAACAGTAGGCCAACCAGAACACCCGTGTCAGAGATCAGCAATGGTCTCTATCCACACAAACAGTAGGCCAACCAGAACACCCGTGTCAGAGATCAGCAACAGTCTCTATCCACACAAACAGTCGGCCAACCAGAACACCCGTGTCAGAGATCAGCAATGGTCTCTATCCACACAAACAGTCGGCCAACCAGAACACCCGTGTCAGAGATCAGCAATGGTCTCTATCCACACAAACAGTAGACCAACCAGAACACCCGTGTCAGAGATCAGCAATGGTCTCTATCCACACAAACAGTAGGCCAACCAGAACACCCGTGTCAGAGATCAGCAATGGTCTCTATCCACACAAACAGTAGGCCAACCAGAACACCCGTGTCAGAGATCAGCAATGGTCTCTATCCACACAAACAGTAGGCCAACCAGAACACCCGTGTCAGAGATCAGCAATGGTCTCTATCCACACAAACAGTAGGCCAACCAGAACACCCGTGTCAGAGATCAGCAATGGTCTCTAACCACACAAACAGTAGACCAACCAGAACACTCGTGTCAGAGATCAGCAATGGTCTCTATCCACACAAACAGTAGGCCAACCAGAACACCCGTGTCAGAGATCAGCAATGGTCTCTAACCACACAAACAGTAGACCAACCAGAACACCCGTGTCAGAGATCTACAATGGTCTCTATCCACACAAACAGTAGACCAACCAGAACACCCGTGTCAGAGATCAGCAATGGTCTCTATCCACACAAACAGTAGGCCAACCAGAACACTCGTGTCAGAGATCAGCAATGGTCTCTAACCACACAAACAGTAGGCCAACCAGAACACCCATGTCAGAGATCAGCAATGGTCTCTATCCACACAAACAGTAGGCCAACCAGAACACCCGTGTCAGAGATCAGCAATGGTCTCTATCCACACAAACAGTAGACCAACCAGAACATCCGTGTCAGAGATCAGCAATGGTCTCTAACCACACAAACAGTAGACCAACCAGAACACCCGTGTCAGAGATCAGCAATGGTCTCTATCCACACAAACAGTAGACCAACCAGAACACCCGTGTCAGAGATCAGCAATGGTCTCTAACCACACAAACAGTAGACCAACCAGAACACCCGTGTCAGAGATCAGCAATGGTCTCTATCCACACAAACAGTAGACCAACCAGAACACCCGTGTCAGAGATCAGCAATGGTCTCTATCCACACAAACAGTAGACCAACCAGAACACCCGTGTCAGAGATCAGCAATGGTCTCTATCCACACAAACAGTAGACCAACCAGAACACCCGTGTCAGAGATCAGCAATGGTCTCTATCCACACAAACAGTAGACCAACCAGAACACCCGTGTCAGAGATCAGCAATGGTCTCTACCCACACAAACAGTAGACCAACCAGAACACCCGTGTCAGAGATCAGCAATGGTCTCTATCCACACAAACAGTAGACCAACCAGAACACCCGTGTCAGAGATCAGCAATGGTCTCTATCCACACAAACAGTAGACCAACCAGAACACCCGTGTCAGAGATCAGCAATGGTCTCTATCCACACAAACAGTAGACCAACCAGAACACCCGTGTCAGAGATCAGCAATGGTCTCTATCCACACAAACAGTAGACCAACCAGAACACCCGTGTCAGAGATCAGCAATGGTCTCTATCCACACAAACAGTAGGCCAACCAGAACACCCGTGTCAGAGATCAGCAATGGTCTCTAACCACACAAACAGTAGACCAACCAGAACACCCGTGTCAGAGATCAGCAATGGTCTCTAACCACACAAACAGTAGACCAATCAGAACACCCGTGTCAGAGATCAGCAATGGTCTCTATCCACACAAACAGTAGACCAACCAGAACACCCGTGTCAGAGATCAGCAATGGTCTCTATCCACACAAACAGTAGACCAACCAGAACACCCGTGTCAGAGATCAGCAATGGTCTCTATCCACACAAACAGTAGACCAACCAGAACACCCGTGTCAGAGATCAGCAATGGTCTCTATCCACACAAACAGTAGGCCAACCAGAACACCCGTGTCAGAGATCAGCAATGGTCTCTATCCACACAAACAGTAGACCAACCAGAACACCCGTGTCAGAGATCAGCAATGGTCTCTAACCACACAAACAGTAGGCCAACCAGAACACCTGTGTCAGAGATCAGCAATGGCCTCTAACCACACAAACAATAGACCAATCAGAACACCCGTGTCAGAGATCAGCAATGGTCTCTATCCACACAAACAGTAGACCAACCAGAACACCCGTGTCAGAGATCAGCAATGGTCTCTATCCACACAAACAGTAGACCAACCAGAACACCCGTGTCAGAGATCAGCAATGGTCTCTATCCACACAAACAGTAGACCAACCAGAACACCCGTGTCAGAGATCAGCAATGGTCTCTATCCACACAAACAGTAGACCAACCAGAACACCCGTGTCAGAGATCAGCAATGGTCTCTATCCACACAAACAGTAGACCAACCAGAACACCCGTGTCAGAGATCAGCAATGGTCTCTATCCACACAAACAGTAGACCAACCAGAACACCCGTGTCAGAGACCAGCAATGGTCTCTATCCACACAAACAGTAGACCAACCAGAACACCCGTGTCAGAGATCAGCAATGGTCTCTATCCACACAAACAGTAGACCAACCAGAACACCCGTGTCAGAGATCAGCAATGGTCTCTATCCACACAAACAGTAGACCAACCAGAACACCCGTGTCAGAGATCAGCAATGGTCTCTATCCACACAAACAGTAGACCAACCAGAACACCCGTGTCAGAGATCAGCAATGGTCTCTATCCACACAAACAGTAGACCAACCAGAACACCCGTGTCAGAGATCAGCAATGGTCTCTATCCACACAAACAGTAGACCAACCAGAACACCCGTGTCAGAGATCAGCAATGGTCTCTATCCACACAAACAGTAGACCAACCAGAACACCCGTGTCAGAGATCAGCAATGGTCTCTATCCACACAAACAGTAGACCAACCAGAACACCCGTGTCAGAGATCAGCAATGGTCTCTATCCACACAAACAGTAGACCAATCAGAACACCCGTGTCAGAGATCAACAATGGTCTCTATCCACACAAACAGTAGACCAACCAGAACACCCGTGTCAGAGATCAGCAATGGTCTCTATCTACACAAACAGTAGACCAACCAGAACACCCGTGTCAGAGATCAGCAATGGTCTCTATCTACACAAACAGTAGACCAACCAGAACACCCGTGTCAGAGATCAACAACACAAAAATGTAAAAGCTGGAAGAAAAGTTCCTGAGTTCTCGTCGAAGAAGATCCAAGAAGAATCTTCATAAATGAATTAAATTGATTCCTTGATGTACTCGTTCATTCCTTGATGTAAATCATTCATTCCTTGATGTAATCATTCATTCCTTGATGTACTCATTCATTCCTTGATGTAATCATTCATTCCTTGATGTAAATCATTCATTCCTTGATGTAATCATTTAAATTTGAAAGTCGTCAGCCTTTTCATCTCATTCCCCTAACACTTTTCCTTTTATAAAACTTTTACCAGAATCTAAGAGCGTGTCTATGGCCATTTCATCTCAGTTCTCAATCCCTCTCGACGCTGTCGAGTTCGGCATGCTGAACAGCTTTATGTTGGATTCTTCTGATCATTTCGGACACATTTATTTTTACTAACATTGTCTAGATACGTACTGCCTACAATTTTACGACCGCGTTTCATTTCAGATAGTTTCATTATTGAGTGGAGCAGGAGTAAAGGCATCGAGATGCACCAAGATGCACGAAGATGCACCAAGATGCACCAAGATGCATAGAGATGCGAAGCTGCTGTAAAGCTGATGGTAATAACGAGTTAAAAAAAGAAAGAGAAAGAAAAAAAGTGGTATGGTAACAGCTTTACGTGAAAATTAACAAAACAAAGGTCGACGTTTCGGCCAAGTAGGCCTTCAGATGGAACAACAAACAACAACACAAAGAGGATGTGTACACAAATCTAACTACATGGCTATAATATGCTAGATACTAGAGAAAAGATTTTTTTTTTAAATATAATTAATTAACTAAAAAAGGTCAATTTCCCTGTGGTCCAGAGTGTGGTCTTTCATTATTGAGGCCTCGGTGGCTGAGTGGTTAGTGTGCTCGCTTCATTGAACAGAACGGTTCGGGTTCGACTCCCATAAATTGACGATTTTTTTTTACGACGGACAAGGCTTCGGAGTTCACCCAGCCTCTAAAAATGAGGAGCTTATATTTAAAAAAAAATTAAATGTCTGGTATTATCCCGACCACATCACCCAAAAATGTGCCGTTTTCTTATTCTACCTTTCAGCTCCCTGTGGAGCATATGCCTTCAGCAAACACTTTCCAAGCCGTTTGTTTCTTGCCATTCTTTTAAGTTAATTCCAGGTTGTCCCCATCATCTTCATCTCTGCTTCCATCTGTCTTATCCAAGAATAAGTTCGTCTTCCTCTTTGTCTTTTTCCTTGGGGATTCCAAAAAAGGGCTTGTTGTAAAATGTGCAGTAGCCTTGGAAAAATATAGTCAATTACTACAACTGATATAGAATGATGTAGAAAGAGAGGTTACAATAAGATGATGACGATAAAAAGACTTCACAATGTTTTTAACACCATCTACCTTAAACCATCGCTGAATATTAGTGTCATTTGTTGCATATAAAATCTATTGCATCGTCGTCTTGATTTGTTTTAAAAAAAACATAGTATATAAAAATTAAATACTGTAGTTCAGCTTACTTTAGCATTTGCAATTTACCACACAGCCTGAAGACTATATTTATTACTAATGTCATTAATTATGCGATGCGCTAGGAGGTTATCACCGAACTTTATTTGATTCATTAATGACCTTGTGGTTCTCACATCGTGTATGCGCTTCTGCAGTTTGTAAGTGGTTAATGTTAAAGAATAAAGAAAAAGAGAAAATGTCAATACTGTGATAGTTTGATGTGGCCTTCTGACAATCATAACATTAGAGACAATAACCGTCCATACAGGGCAACCAACAGGAGATGTCACTCCAGATGACTCCAGATGACTCCAGATGACGCAAAATGTAAGGCGCCAAAAAAAAAAGACCATGAACATTCTTGCGGTGGACTGAAGCGTATAATGTGAGCCAGACTTGGACATCTGATAAAAGATGCACAAAATGGAGGAAGTTTGTTGTTGCCATGCACAACGTCCTAAGCTCACTGGCTGCTAATTGCTGTGACGTCTATGGTCAAGGAAAGAAGAAGGAAAACATTGTTTTTGTTTCTCTCTGTACATTTCGTTTAGCTTCACCAGGACTGTTATATTCTGCGTTATTATTGTTAATCGACACCGAAACGAGACGTGAAGACTCCGAACATAAACCCTGCAGGCTGGGAAGAAATAACTGCAGACCGCAATCTTTGAAAACACACTCTAAAGCTCCAACTTAAACAAGAAGCAGACAGATTTATATTTAAAAAAAGAGATTACACGCGAAAGAAAAGACAAAATAATATTTCTAGGAGCACTGAAAAATCCATAATTAACTATGACTGACGACGGCTACTATAATATATACTATATTGTTAGTATCTTAGAACTAGACATTTCATTATTTTACTAGACGGTGAATCTTTTAACTAGACTTTCCATCGTTTAATAAGACATTTCAGCAACTACAGGACGTCTGATTGCGTGTGTACTTTTCTACCCAATCAAAGCATCAACAATAGCGGACCAAATGAAAAGTCTCGCTCTGTGGTATCGATTAGTAGACCACTGTTTCGGGAAATGGGCCCAGGACAACACACGCCACGAGAATATTTATCTCCGGTCACAAGAGCGATATGCGAGAAAGGACCTTATCCATTTAATTGGTAAGGACTGTTGTCGTGTTTGTGTGAACAGTACGGTGGAATCAGGGGCGGATATTAGGAGGAGGCAGTGCAGGCCACGACTCTCCTAATATTTTATCAGAACACACAACATAATTATATTCTAGCTCGGAGGCAAAGGCGTTTCATGGAAGCTATCAGCGATCGGCAGCTAAAGGTTTGCGCCAGGATTGGTGAACCAGAACCATCTAGACCATACTCCACCTCTCCGTGGTGCCTCCAGAAACAAATTAAACCTGTCTAGTCTGACCTAGCGAGTATGGATCGAACAGGGAAGACAACCCAGTACTAAAAAAACAACTTGCTGAAGTCGGATGTACTGGGCCGAAAGGCGCAAATATTACAGTACTACCACAAACCACAACACAACACATCTGCATCTACTTAACGTCCTTTTAAGGGCGGATGATTAAGAGGTCTAACTTTTAGGCTTTGGGTGAACGCAAACGAACGAACATTCTAGATCAATAAGTTGAATATCAGTGCACAACTACCACCAGCCACCATATTCCTGAGTTTGTCGTCATATAAGTGAAGAAACTCTAACCGTTACTAATAGACATGCTGCACTGTCTGTAGAAACTCGAGCAGTTACTAAAACACATGCACTGTCTGTAGAGACTCGAACAATTACTAATAGACATGCTGCACTGTCTGTAGAAACACGAACCGTTACTAATAGACAGGCTGCACTGTCTGTAGAAACTCGAGCAGTTACTAATAGACAGGCTGCACTGTCTGTAGAAACTTGAGCAGTTACTAATAGACAGGCTGCATTGTCTGTAGAAACTTGAGCAGTTACTAATAGACAGGCTGCATTGTCTGTAGAGATCAAACCTACTACACAAATACAATCGCACAACGAAGTCTCATCATCGTCATCATCATGTGCCATACCAATTGGCGTAGGCGATCATGCCCATCCACAATCTTCTATCTACGGTGCATCGTATCAGTTACGTTGTTGACTGTTTTCCATGCCATGACACCAAGCTATCCAGTATTTTCTCTCTTTGTCGTCCTCGATATCTCTTTCCTTTTATTTTGCCAGTTGTAACCAAGTATCCCAGCTTTTCTTCTCTTCTCATGATGTGCCCGAAAAATGTTGATTGTTTCTTTCTGATTTTTTTTAGGAGCTCCCTTTTTGTGTTGGCCTCTTTGGGAATTTCTCATTGGTCCTTTTAGCTGTCCAGGGAACTTTCAAATTCTGAGAAATCCCATCTCTGTGGCCTCTAATCGTCTTTTCATTTGTTTGTCTACCGTCCATGATTCGCTTCCATAAGTCAGAATTGGTTCTATATAGCACCGATGAACTCTCTTTCTCATTTTTATTGACATAGATTTGTTGCATAAGATATTTTTTTCATTTTCTGAAATGCTATTTTGGTCTGAGCTATTCTACTTTTTATTTCTGTAGTGCATCACCCATCTGATGTTATTATTGTTCCCAAGTATTTGAAACGTTGCACTTGTTTCAGATTTGCCTTGTATATTTTTATGCTGCATGATGGTGATGATTGTTTCTTCGATATGACCATTAACTCTGTTTTCTTACTATTCAGACTGAGACCGTTCTTGTTGCTTTCTTTTACTATTATGTTTATCATTTCTTGTAGTTCGTTCTCTATCTATCGACATGAAATGTGCATGAAAGTTGGATAGACAATTTCAGGAATCCCCTATCTAGTTGCCATGACAACAGTGTAACCATTGTTTAAGCTTCCTCTCTCTTTATCATGACATAGACGAATACATAGAAAAGAAGGTTGACATATCCAGAACCGCATTTATATCACTGCTCTGCGTTTTTATATTGTAAAAAAAAATTGAACAAAAACAGTAAGAATTGATAATTAACAGCAAATCCCGTTTGTCTTGGGTTGCAAATAATTAAGATATTAATTATAATGTAATTGTTCTTGCTCTGTTAGACCTTTGGATCGCTCGGCTGTGTGGAGAGAAGAAACATGTTGTATGGGCTCTGCTGTGTGGAGAGAAGAAACATGTTGTATGGGCTCTGCTGTGTGGAGAGAAGAAACATGTTGTATTGGCTCGGCTGTGTGGAGAGAAGAAACATGTTGTATGGGCTCGGCTGTGTGGAGAGAAGAAACATGTTGTATGGGCTCGGCTGTGTGGAGAAAAGAAACATGTTGTATGGGCTCGGCTGTGTGGAGAGAAGAAACATGTTGTATGGGCTCGACTACGTGGAGAGAAGAAACATGTTGTTATTGAGTTATTGAGTTATTTGCGGGTCATCATCATTACACTCCGAACATGTCCATAGGTGTTCAGATCCCCTCCTCAGCAATTCCCGCAGTGTCAAGCGACTGACGACTCCAGTTCTATGTTGGTTGATAAGTCTTCTTATACGCTCACTACGTTTCTCATTTCTGGCTGTGCCCATCTTAACTCCCATTTCCATCATCCGAAGAAGTGACGTGGATCTTTGTTTGTCGAAGTCCTGTGCTCTTCCCACATCTCGGAGGGCATTGATGATGTCCTCCCGATCCATTGGTTGCCCATCCTCAACAACTTGTCTATTTCTTTTTCTGTCCAAGCTCGATAATTAAATTATGATAATTTAGAGCAATTACTTGAAAGTTGTACTAGACGAATGATAGGAAAAATACAGCTCGAGAGTTAAGCTCAGAAATAAAGAACTGAAATAAAAAAGATAGGAATTATTCCGGTCATAGAATACATGAAGGAACAGCAGATAGAATGATTTGGCCACTGATAAAATAGAAAGATTAGAGCACAATAAAGCGAACGCCCCAATTCAAGGACCGACGACGAAACGGATTGGCTCACGGAACATTATAAACACTGGGAAATACACAAAAAGTAACAGAGGCCAACGGCAGAGCACCGCAAATAATTAAATCAAAGGGAAGTAAGTTAATGTTAGAAGTATAGCCGAAGCAAAGGGAAGTAAGTTAATGTTAGAAGTATAGCCGAAGCAAAGGGAAGTAAGTTAATGTTAGAAGTATAGCCCAAGCAAAGGGAAGTAAGTTAATGTTAGAAGTATAGCCGAAGCAAAGGGAAGTAAGTTAATGTTAGAAGTATAGCCGAAGCAAAGGGAAGTAAGTTAATGTTAGAAGTATAGCCCAAGCAAAGGGAAGTAAGTTAATGTTAGAAGTATAGCCGAAGCAAAGGGAAGTAAGTTAATGTTAGAAGTATAGCCGAAGCAAAGGGAAGTAAGTTAATGTTAGAAGTATAGCCCAAGCAAAGGGAAGTAAGTTAATGTTAGAAGTATAGCCGAAGCAAAGGGAAGTAAGTTAATGTTAGAAGTATAGCCGAAGCAAAGGGAAGTAAGTTAGTTTGTGAAGTATAGTCGACGCTAAGGAAAACAAGTTACTGTTAGAAATGTAGTCGAGGCAAAAGAAAATAATTCGGAAGTTGTAGAGAAGCATGACTCTTGTAGAGAAGGTGGACCAATAATAATGTCAAATGTACCAACAATGAAAGAGGTGGACAATAACTAACTGTCATTGTACCAACAATGAAAGAGGTGGACCAATAATAACTGTCAGTTGTACCAACAATGAAAGAGGTGGACCAATAACTAACTGTCAGTTGTACCAACAATGAAAGAGGTGGACCAATAACTAACTGTCAGTTGTACCAACAATGAAAGAGGTGGACCAATAACTAACTGTCAAATGTACCAACAATGAAAGAGGTGGACCAATAACTAACTGTCAGATACACTAATATGAAAGAGGTGGACCAATAACTAACTGTCAAATGTACCAACAATGAAGAGGTGGACCAATAACTAACTGTCAAATGTACCAACAATGAAAGAGGTGGACCAATATAACTAACTGTCAAATGTACCAACAATGGAAGAGGTGGACCAATAACTAATTGTCAAATGTACCAACAATGAAAGAGGTGGACCAATAACTAACTGTCAAATGTACCAACAATGAAAGAGGTGGACCAAAAACTAACTGTCAGTTGTACCAACAATGAAAGAGGTGGACAATAACTAACTGTCAGTTGTACCAACAATGAAAGAGGTGGACCAATAACTAACTGTCAAATGTACCAACAATGAAAGAGGTGAACCAATAACTAACTGTCAAATGCACCAACAATGAAAGAGGTGGACCAATAACTAATTGTCAATGCACCAACAATGACAATGAAAGTGGTGGACGATAACAAACTGTCAAATGCACCAACAATGAAAGAGGTGGACCAATAACTAACTGTCAAATGTACCAACAATGAAAGAGGTGGACCAATAACTAACTGTCAAATGTACCAACAATGAAAGAGGTGGACCAATAACTAACTGTCAAATGTACCAACAATGAAAGAGGTGGACCAATAACTAACTGTCAAATGTACCAACAATGAAAGAGGTGGACCAATAACTAACTGTCAAATGTACCAACAATGAAAGAGGTGGACCAATAACTAACTGTCAAATGTACCAACAATGAAAGAGGTGGACCAATAACTAACTGTCAAATGTACCAACAATGAAAGAGGTGGACCAATAACTAACTGTCAGTGTACCAACAATGAAAGAGGTGGACCAATAACTAACTGTCAGTTGTACCAACAATGAAAGAGGTGGACCAATAACTAACTGTCAGTTGTACCAACAATGAAAGAGGTGGACCAATAACTAACTGTCAAATGTACCAACAATGAAAGAGGTGAACCAATAACTAACTGTCAAATGCACCAACAATGAAAGAGGTGGACCAATAACTAATTGTCAAATGCACCAACAATGAACAATGAAAGTGGTGGACCGATAACAAACTGTCAAATGCACCAACAATGAAAGTTGTGGACCAATAACTAACTGTCAAATGCACCAACAATGAAAGAGGTGGACCAATAACTAACTGTCAAATGCCCCAACAATGAAAGAGGTGGACCAATAACTAACTGTCAGATACACTAATAATGAAAGAGGTGGACCAATAACTAACTGTCAAATGTACCAACAATGAAAGAGGTGGACCAATAACTAACTGTCAAATGTACCAACAATGAAAGAGGTGGACCAATATAACTAACTGTCAAATGTACCAACAATGGAAGAGGTGGACCAATAACTAATTGTCAAATGTACCAACAATGAAAGAGGTGGACCAATAACTAACTGTCAAATGTACCAACAATGAAAGAGGTGGACCAATAACTAACTGTCAGTTGTACCAACAATGAAAGAGGTGGACCAATAACTAACTGTCAAATGTACCAACAATGAAAGAGGTGGACCAATAACTAATTGTCAAATGTACCAACAATGAACAATGAAGAGTTGGACTATTTGTCAGTTGTACCAACAATGAACAGTGAAAGCGTTTGACATGTGGTTCAATAGTGACTTGTCAAATATATCAACAATAAAGAGACAGACGATGCTTCACTATTGATTTATCATTCAATGATTTATTACAGTCAGGAAAACCTCTTTTACAAAGCCGCTCCAAGAAAGCAACATGAAACAACTAGCACCATTCCCAACAGATTAAGAACCGTTGATAAGGGGCAGATAATTCCATGACTGAATACTTTTAAGTCGATAAATTATTCATTGCGCGTCTAATAGCTTTAAACTTTCCTCACGGACGCTGGAGTTAATGTTCTTGTTCCATTTATGATTGCGTGTTGAAGTTGCAAGTCAAGTTTGGTAGTTGCAAAATGTTGCCTTTTGTGTCAGTGCAAGAGTGCGCATTGACGTTTTACGATAATCCTACCAGAAAGGGATAGGTGACAACATCAGACCTGTTTTTTGTTTCTTCTTTTTTTCCCATAGACAGAGAAATCAGACGGTGGCTGTAAGTCTCTTGTAGGGCAACGGTTTCAGCTTCTCTGAGTCACGCCATCATCGGAGCAAAGTTTTGGAATCCGAGAACGCACAAATATGGGATTCGAGTTTGTGGAGTTAAAAACGAAGATAAAAAATTAAGGGAGTTAAAGTCAAATGTGATAAAACTACGGGGACTATAATTATGAGATTAAAGACAAAGCTAAGAGTTGAGGATTTGAAGTTATGGAGTCAAAGTCGAAGAAGATAAAACTGTAAGAATTTAAACTGTGGAATTAAGTCGTAGAAGATAAAACTGTAAGAATTTAAACTGTGGAATTAAGTCGTAGAAGAAAAAACTGAAAGATTTAAAACTGAGGAATTAAGTCATAGAAGATAAAACTGAAAGATTTTAAACTGTGGAATTAAGTCGTAGAAGATAAAACTGAAAGATTTTAAACCGAGGAATTAAGTCGTAGAAGATAAAGCTGAAAGATTTTGAACTAAGGAATTAAGTCATAGCAGATAAAACTGAAAGATTCTAAACTGTGGAATTAAGTCGTAGAAGATAAAACTGAAAGATTTTAAACTGTGGAATTAAGTCCTAGAAGATAAAACTGAAAGATTTTAAACTGTGGAATTAAGTCCTAGAAGATAAAACTGAAAGATTTTAAACTGTGGAATTAAGTCGTAGAAGATAAAACTGAAAGATTTTAAACTGTGGAATTAAGTCCTAGAAGATAAAACTGAAAGATTTTAAACTGTGGAATTAAGTCGTAGAAGATAAAACTGAAAGATTTTAAACTGTGGAATTAAGTCGTAGAAGATAAAACTGAAAGATTTTAGCGTCGATCAGGATCGAACCCAACCTCTTGTCCTTTGAAGTCCAGTCACTAACCACTGAGCCATCGCGGCTCTCGACATCAGATAGTAAAGTAAACAAGTTCTAAGATAAGCATTTCTTAATACGTTCTTATGTGTATCAATAACTTCCGTGTGATAAGCTCTTTAGAATGTGACGTTTTAAATTGTTCTTAAGAGCATCAACCATATCTTGACAAAGTTTAAAGATACCTATTTCTACTGCTTTTTCATCTCTGTCTGTCTGTTGTCATGTCCTGCAGCTCTTTTTATTTTTCATTATTTGTATAGATTTTTCCATTTCAGATTTTAAGATTTTATAGCCTGATGTACATTTTATAATTGTTTTCTTGTCTCTTTCTTCATAAAATAACTTTGATATATATGATTCCTGCCATCTATGGATTATCTCTTTGTTGTCTGTTGGCATTATTCCTTTTTTGACTGCAATACATCCACTTTTGTGGCTTTTTTATTTTTACTAATCATTCTCTTTATTTCTGTGTGCATATCTCTGAAATCTGGTTTATTTTCCATAGTTTTAATTTCTATACAACTTTAGCTGAGCCAGTCTTCTGTTGCCGTTTTGCACATTTTGCGCATTTCATTATCTTTTTTTTTTTGTATAGGGTAGTGTTCTTCGTTTGTCTTCTTATTTCCATTTTCTGAAGATGGCGTCAGGTATCCATTTTTTGTTTTTTGCTCTTTTCCTTTTTGGAGATGTCTCAAGTTTCTTGTATGCTTTTCTTTATGCATTGCCATTTGGCTACACCTTTTTCATCTCCATTTTCTCTTCTGTACTGCTCAATCCTTTCATCTAGTAGCTTCTGATATGTGTTCTTCACTTGTATTGTTTAAGTATCTTTAATATCTTTTTGATTTAAAGCTATTATGTCTTGTGGTATTGTTCATGAATTAGTCTTTTGTTTGTTTTTCTTCAGTTTAACTTTAATTTTAATCATTACAGGATTGTGATCTGAATTAATATCTGCACCTGGATAAGTTTTGGCTTTCTTGACTCTGTTATGGAACCTATCGTTTATCATTATGTAATCTATTTGATTCCTCTTCTTTTCTCCAGGGTTTTTCCATGTGTATAGTTTCCTTTTCTCTTGCTCAAAGTAGGTGTTACATATTATCAGCCTTATTTCTTCACAAGATTGAATTAATCTTCTCCCCTTTCATTTCTTCTTCGTAAACAGTGATTTCCTATAATGGTCTTACATCTACCTTTTCCTACTTTAGCGTTCATGTCACCCATTACAATCAAGATGTCCGAAGATTTCACTTGCTTCATAACTTTATTTAGGTCTTCATAGTATGCCTCTATTAGTTCATCTTTATAGTCTTGAGTAGGTGCGTATGTCTTTATTATTGCTATGTCAAATGGCTTTGCTTTCATTTTAAATAGTATAACCCTATCGTTGTATGTCCTATGGGTATTTATACATTTTTGTAGCTCTCTTTTTTTTTTTAGTATTCCAACCTCTCTTTATTGTTCTGTTGTGTTGCCTGGGTATATAAATGTACTTTCTTCGTTCTCTATGTACCCACATTATTTCAATCTTGTCCCTGATATGCCTATAATAATTATGTTTAATCGTTCAGCTTCTAAAATAAGATTTTTCAATTCCCCTTATTCGTAAAGAGTCCTTAGATTCCATGTACATATTCGTAGATATTCCTTCTCAAGGTAAGTTATAATTTTTCTTCATGGCTTTCTTTGGAATAGTACGTGATAAGGCTTCAATCTCTTTCACAGTGGTAAGCAATATTCGTCTTTCGTGCATTGAATATGCCGCTTGTGTACCACACACTTTTTCGGTTTTCGCTTTCTGAGCCGTTGATCATTTTTTATTCTTCCGCCCCAATTTATAAGCATCATCTTCATCAAGTACCGTGCCTACTGGCGTAGCTGATCATGTCTCTCCACAATTTTCGATTTCGGCAGCTATTTATCATTTCTGTTGTTGACCTTCTGCCAAGCCATTCTCTTAAGCTGTCGGGTATTTTTTCTCTTTGCTTCCCTTTATCTCTTCGTCCCTCAATTTTTCCAGTTGTTACAATATATTCCAGCTGTTCTCTTCTCATTACATGGCCAAAAAATGATGATTGTTTCTTCCTAATATTGGAAATTAGCTCTCTTTTTGCTTTGGCCTCTTTCAGAACATTTTCATTACTCTTCTTAGCTCTCCATGGTACTCTCAACATTCTTCTGTAAAACCACATTTCTACAGACTCCAGTGATTTTCTTGTCTGTTGTTCTATTGTCCATGATTCACATCCATATGTTAAGACTGCTCTACATAACATTTAAGAACTCTTTTTCTTGTTTCTATTGTCAAAAATGGATTGCACAGTATCTTCCTAATTTTTTGGAAAGCTGCTTTTGCCTGAGCCATTCTGCATCTCACCTCTTTTGTACATCTTCCGTCTGAGGTTAACAAAGTTCCCAAATATTTATAAGCATACTTAATTAATTTAACAAGCTCTTAATAAACTCAAAGAGCTATTTAAAATATGAAAAATGTGAATAATATTAAATATCATTGAAGAGGTTACTCCAAATATCGAGAATCTTTTAATATACTTTTAAAATTTAATTATCGAATTAAGAAATGTTAAGCTACTGATACCGCTTTTAAAAAAAAAATGTTTGTCAAGGTGGTGTCATCCTTTTAAAAAATATATTCAAGAAATCCAACAAAAAGATCTCTTCTTAAGCATTCTCTATGCAGTTTAACCCGGAAGCTATACAAGAACTCGAAAACATAACAAAATAAAACAAAAACATGCTGACAACGCGGGAATTAAATACAAATTTAAAAAAAATAGTGAGGATGAAACAAAATTAACGATATAAGGAAATGAAAAACCAAACACGCCAGCAACAAAAGTTATAATTCCAATCACATCTTACATTAATTCAATATCCACCCTTTTTTTTTTTTTAACTTCCTAAACCATGAAACATATTTTTGGGTATAAAATATTCTCAAATTCTAATTAAAAATTCGTCAGATTCCAGGCGTGTAAAATGAGGTTTTGAATGCCAATTTTTTTGTGTTATTCTCATATTTTTTTTTTTTTCAACGCAGATTTCTCTTACAGCACAACATGCCCCGAAGGAAAATAAAATAGGAGCCAGCTACGGCAAATAAAAGGGGGCTTCGGAAGTGCCAGCTAATTGAACAAAAATTCGGTCAGATAAAATTGCAGCAAATGTAATTATGAATGACAGAAACGGAACAATTTTAAATCTATTAGCACTTCTGAATTTAAGGTGCTTTCATGAATTTAATTTCCGGAGTGTGAAAGTTCCACATATATTTTTTTTCCTTTTAAATTATTGATTCTTTCTTAAACTTCTTATATATATATATATCCATATATCATCATCATTATAAGCAGGTTGCATGTCCTTTGCAGAACGTTGCATTCACCACAGCCCGTCTTAAAGAATCTCTAGCCAGATCTCCAACAGAACATTGCATTCACCACAGCCCGTCTGAAAGAATCTCTAGCCAGATCACTCACAGAACATTTCATTCACCACAGCCCGTGCGGTTTCGCCTTGTGTCTTTTGGTGTGTGCTGAGATTGCTATGATGTGGACTACAGCTACCTTTTTTTGTTTGGCAGATGAGTTAGTAATTCGGATGATTCCACTGGCACGGGCGGTTGAGCAATTGTGGATTTTAATTCGTTTGCAGTGATACTGAGGCCTTCTATATCCATAACCATAAGATACATGTTCTCAGTCATTATAATTTTACTGCTTTGCTGGTATTATGCCACATATTCTTCATGGCGTTTAATTTATTTTTGTGTTGCTTTTGTTAATCTTCTTTTGATTTCTTTCTGGCAGTCCCCTTTGTTAGATATTACAGATCCCAGAATTCATAGTTTGTTTCAATTTCTGGCAGTCCCCTTTGTTAGTTACTACAGATCCCAGAATTCATAGTTTATTTCAATTTCTGGCAGTCCTCTTTGTTATTATTACAGATCCCAGAATTCATAGTTTATTTCAATTTCTGGCAGTCCCCTTTGTTAGTTACTACAGATCCCAGAATTCATAGTTTATTTCAGTTTCTGGCAGTCCCCTTTGTTAGATATTACAGATCCCAGAATTCATAGTTTGATTCAATTTCTGGCAGTCCCCTTTGTTAGTTACTACAGATCCCAGAATTCATAGTTTATTTCAATTTCTGGCAGTCCTCTTTGTTAGTTATTACAGATCCCAGAATTCATAGTTTATTTCAATTTCTGGCAGTCCCCTTTGTTAGTTACTACAGATCCCAGAATTCATAGTTTATTTCAATTTCTGGCAGTCCTCTTTGTTAGTTATTACAGATCCCAGAATTCATAGTTTGTTTCAATTTCTGGCAGTCCCCTTTGTTAGTTACTACAGATCCCAGAATTCATAGTTTGATTCAATTTCTGGCAGTCCCCTTTGTTAGTTACTACAGATCCCAGAATTCATAGTTTATTTCAATTTCTGGCAGTCTTCTTTGTTAGTTATTACAGATCCCAGAATTCATAGTTTATTTCAATTTCTGGCAGTCCCCTTTGTTAGTTACTACAGATCCCAGAATTCATAGTTTATTTCAATTTCTGGCAGTCCTCTTTGTTAGTTATTACAGATCCCAGAATTCATAGTTTGTTTCAATTTCTGGCAGTCCCCTTTGTTAGTTACTACAGATCCCAGAATTCATAGTTTGATTCAATTTCTGGCAGTCCCCTTTGTTAGTTACTACAGATCCCAGAATTCATAGTTTGTTTCAATTTCTGGCAGTCCCCTTTGTTAGTTACTACAGATCCCAGAATTCATAGTTTGTTTCAATTTCTGGCAGTCCCCTTTGTTAGTTACTACAGATCCCAGAATTCATAGTTTGTTTCAGTTTCTGGCAGTCCCCTTTGTTAGTTACTACAGATCCCAGAATTCATAGTTTGTTTCAATTTCTGGCAGTCCCCTTTGTTAGATATTACAGATCCCAGAATTCATAGTTTGATTCAATTTCTGGCAGTCCCCTTTGTTAGTTACTACAGATTCCAGAATTCATAGTTTGTTTCAATTTCTGGCAGTCCCCTTTGTTAGTTACTACAGATCCCAGAATTAAGGTTTGTTTCAGTTTCTGGCAGTCCCCTTTGTTAGTTACTACAGATCCCAGAATTCATAGTTTGATTCAATTTCTGGCAGTCCCCTTTGTTAGTTACTACAGATTCCAGAATTCATAGTTTGTTTCAGTTTCTGGCAGTCCCCTATGTTAGTTACTACAGATCCCAGAATTCATAGTTTCTTTCAGTTTCTGGCAGTCCCCTTTGTTAGTTACTACAGATCCTAGAATTCATAGTTTGTTTCAGTTTCTGGCAGTCCCCTTTGTTAGTTACTACAGATCCCAGAATTCATAGTTTGTTTCAGTTTCTGGCAGTCCCCTTTGTTAGTTACTACAGAGCCCACAATTCATAGTTTGTTTCAATTTCTGGCAGTCCTCTTTGTTAGTTACTACAGATCCCAGAATTCATAGTTTGATTCAATTTCTGGCAGTCCCCTTTGTTAGTTACTACAGATCCCAGAATTCATAGTTTGATTCAATTTCTGGCAGTCCCCTTTGTTAGTTACTACAGAGCCCACAATTCATAGTTTGATTCAATTTCTGGCAGTCCTCTTTGTTAGTTACTACAGAGCCCACAATTCATAGTTTGATTCAATTTCTGGCAGTCCTCTTTGTTAGTTACTACAGATCCCAGAATTCATAGTTTGTTTCAATTTCTGGCAGTCCCCTTTGTTAGTTACTACAGAGCCCACAATTCATAGTTTGATTCAATTTCTGGCAGTCCCCTATGTTAGTTACTACAGATCCCAGAATTAAGTTTGTTTCAGTTTCTGGCAGTCCCCTTTGTTAGTTACTACAGATCCCACAATTCATAGTTTGTTTCAGTTTCTGGCAGTCCCCTTTGTTAGTTACTACAGATCCCACAATTCATAGTTTGTTTCAGTTTCTGGCAGTCCCCTTTGTTAGTTACTACAGATCCCACAATTCATAGTTTGTTTCAGTTTCTGGCAGTCCCCTTTGTTAGTTACTACAGATCCCACAATTCATAGTTTGTTTCAGTTTCTGGCAGTCCCCTTTGTTAGTTACTACAGATCCCACAATTCATAGTTTGTTTCAGGTTCTTCGCTGTTGATGATTTTCAGTTTACTTTTTGGTTTGTCGAGGGACATTATCTAAGTTGTCTGTGTGTTTAGACAGATGTTTTGCTTTTCGCTGAGTTTGTTTAAAACTCCCTCAGTTATCTCTAGTAGTCCGTTTACACTGTTTGAGAACAGGATGTCATCAGCGTATATGAGTTCTGAAATTATGTTGTTATATATTGTGAAAGGGTCGAACTTTTAAATGTGGATTTATAGAAGAATAGGTAGAATTGGATGGAAAGAAAAGATAACAAACGATGAAGTTTTAAAACAACTGAAAATAAAAAGAGAACTACTAAATACAATTAAGACAAGACAAATGAAATTTTGGGGGCATGTTAAAAGACACAACAGCCTACTAAAAGTAATATTGGAAGGAAAAATTCAAGGTAAAAGAGGCAGAGGCAGACTAAGACTAACATGGACGAGTAACATTAAAAGATGGACAAGTCAATCTATGACAGCCTGCACCATCAAAGCAAGAAACAGAGTAGAATGGCGAGCCATGGTAGCCAACCTTCGTTGCGGAGAAGGCACTCGATGATGATGATGATGATGATGATGATGATGTCAGCATAGATGTTGAACAGATATGGAGAGAGGTTGCATTCATGTCTCACAACTTTTTTTGTATTTCAAAGCAACTTGATGTTTTGTCCGCTATTCTGGTAGATGCTTGCTGTTCGTGGTATAATGATTCCATAAACGATATTAGGTGCATTGGAAAGTCCATATCTTTCACAATATTCCACAGTTTCTAATGTTGTACACAGTCAAATGCCTTGCTGTAAACTATGCAACATATGCTGTTCTATGTTGTATGCTCTACATTTCTCAAGGATGTTTCTCATGTTAAAGATAGGTTCCCATGTACCTCTAATATGTCTGAAACTACATGACGTTGTTGTTCTAAGTTTCTTCCTATCCTATTTCATCATCATTTTCATTAAATAATCTAAGGTTTGCTGATAATACAATCTTAATCGCTAGGACTGAAAATCAGTTACAAGAAATGTTAGACATTGTAGTGAAGGAAAGTAAAAATAAAGGACTCAGCTTCAATAGCAAACAGACAGAAGTAATGGAAGCAACACAGAAAAAGATATCACCGCAATGCACAATAACACCAAGTGGAACAATATTAAAACAGGTAAATGCATTTAAATATCTGGGAACAATGTTAACCTCATATAGTAGATGTACAACAGAGGTGAGATGCAGAATGGCTCAGGCAAAAGCAGCTTTCCAAAAAATGAGGAAGATACTATGCAATCCATTTTTGACAAGAGAAACAAGAAAAAGAGTTTTTAAGTGTTATGTAGAGCCAGTCTTAACATATGGATGTGAATCATGGACAATAGGACAACAGACAAGAAAATCACTGGAGGCTGTAGAAATGTGGTTTCACAGAAGAATTTTTAGAATACCATGGGCAGTTAAGAAGTGTAATGTAAACGTTCTGAAAGAGGCAAAAAAAAGAGCGTTGATTTCCAATATTAGGAAGAAACAATCATCATTTTTGTGGCCTTGTAATGAGAAGAGAACAGCTGGAAAATATTGTAACAACTGGAAAAATTGAGGGACGACGAGGTAGAGAGAAGCAAAGAGAAAAGATACCCGACAGCTTAAGAGAATGGCTTGACAGAAGGTCAACAACAGAAATAATAAATAACTGGCGAGATTGAAAGTTGTGGAGAGACATGATCACCTACGCTAGCAGGCCTAGTACTTAATGATGACGATTTTTCTTTTCCAAATTATTGTCACCCATTTTAATCCCTGACTCTTGATCCTTCCAGCACCGTTTGGGGACACATAGGGCTCGTAGAGTCACCCTCCAATATTCTCTATTCTGGACACGCTGCTCGATTATAGCGAGCTCTTGCCTCTTTTGTTTGAGTTCTTTCAGTGTTTCTTAATGGTCGTCCTCTTTTCCTCTGACTTGATGTTTCCCATTTGAGAGCTGTTTAGTAATTCTTTCGTCGTTTCTTCTAAATATATCCCTGATATATGTCAGTCTTCTTTTCTTAATATTTTAATGCTAATATTATATTTTAATTTCACAATTGACTGGCTTTGAACACGTTTCTATTTTTAGAAATTATGGAAACTGAACTCGTGTTCATACATTGCCATCTATATTGAAAGCCGAAGAGCTGATAGGATATTCCCGGAAACACCCCAAGCATGTTCTACAAAGAACAAGAGGTTCGATCCTGATCGACAACTTCCGGGTTCGCCAAGCCAATGGGTACCGGATTTTTTTTCTGGGAAAGTAAAGCGGCACGGGCGTAATACCGACCACATTACCCTAAAACCATATGCCGAAGGTCTATAAAAAATTATGGTCACTAACACCATATTCCCTATACGCCACTTGGTGTGACTGGGGCTCTTCACTCTTTTTTTTTCACCCCAAGCTTGTGACGTCTTCAGCTGTGCAGGTTATAAACGGCCGACGTCTTACCCTCACTTCTCGCAATGCTGAAAACGTCACAACCTTTGGGTAGTCCCCATCAGCAGGCAGGCTTTAAATATAAGTGTCAATAGTGTATATGTGCTTATTTTAATTTATCGATTAGTACATGCATATCTCGTTAATTTTCTAAATGTTCTAATTTTCTAAATGCTCTAATTTTCTAAATGTTCTAATTTGTAAATGTTCTAATTTTCTAAATGTTCTAATTTTGTAAATGCGCCATTTTTCCCCCCTCATAAGCAAAATATTCTCCACTGACGTCACTGCACAAACTTCACACATCCAGCACGATAATCATAATTACCAACTTCCGTGACGTAAATCTCAAAGGAATTTCTCCGCGTAATTTGGTTTCGCAACTCCGGTCGTTCCGTGTCCGTTGGTAACACTAAATGACGTTAGTTATTATTCCCATGCTTGGGATGTTCCTGCTGTAATTATCAGATTCAGCACTGTTAATTCTCTTAATGTTTCCCCCGATTGATTTTAAGTTAGAAGAAAGGTCACATTGGTACCGTTTTCGTTCGAGACGTGGATGGAATCGACACAATAATTATTCCATTCTTGCATCGACGTCTCCTTAAACCCTCTACTGCTCCACGCCAGAGACTCATTCTTTCTATTCTTCTCCAGCCAGAGTGTCTTCAATACTTCGATTTCAGCTGAACCACGTTTTTCTTTTTTTTTTCAAGCCAACAACACAAAATACTTTAATTTCATCCTCCAAATTAGAAAGTTTGATTTTCACATCTTTACCATTTTCGACTCCAACTGCAGAACGTCGACTCTTATATTTGTATCGTCTTCGATTCTTATATTTTAAATCTTAATTTTCAGCTGCATAACTCTAATTCCAATATTTTTATCTTCTTCGACTTTATCTTCATAATATAAAATGGGAAATTCTATCTTGGTATCTAATGACTTTTGCTCCACAATTTTGAAATTATTTTATTTTTAAATCTTCGACTTCAGCTAAACAATTTCGAATCCTATTTTTTAAATCTTCGAATTCAGCTCAATAATTTCGAATCTTATAATTCTCTCTTCTTCAACCTCACAATATCGTCCCCTCTGTGTGTCTTTCAGTACTTCAATCTCCCTACTGTGACTCAAGACTCAATTAAACAATTACCAACTTCTCGACTGACTCCAACAGACTCTCTATTCATAACACATCCAGGTAAAGAAAAATGATTTGCATAGAAGTAAACGTGGAGCAGGGATAGTTCAGTGGTTAGTGAACTGACAACTAAGGACAAATGGTCGAGTTCGAACCCTATAGACGACTACCGGCTTCACCCTTATTAAATGGGTACCGGATATTTTCTGGGAAAGAAATACAGGATGGGTTTTTTTTTTATTCACCAGATTTTACCTCTGATGAAGTCCCTAGAGACTAGGAACTGAATCGTGAGTGTTAATCCGTTTTTCCCTGGCAGCCGTGTGCACAGGGGTCCCTCGCCGCACAGGCAGAGAGCTCCGACTTCGGAGGTACTCATATTTTTTTCCATCGATGGGTAATTGATGTTTCCAGCCGGGCCCCGCTGTTGAGACCAGGGGTGGTTGCCGCAGAGAGAAATTATAAATAAAAATCCCAACTGGTGCAGCCGGGATTTGAACCCACAACCTCTCTGTCTCGAGACCGTCTTGCCTTGCGACCAACCAGTCCCACGGGATGGGTGTAATGCTGACCACATTATTCCCCCGCCAAAACAAAAAATTCGCCGAAGGTCTATACAAATATGGGTACTACCACGACTTTCCTAAACGAGGCGTGACTTTTCTTGTCCTTATAGTATTAACGTCCCAGAGAAGTGGAGTGTAGGGCCCTGCTTTTAGGGGGCACGTCTTCTGTGTGGAGTACATCCGAGGGGTCTCGTACATGAGGTCATTTCTTCCCTGACCAATATTTGCTCAACTTGAAGTCACTTTTGGAGTTAGAGTTCTCTAAATATTTGCTTTATCCCAAACGGTGACTGCACTCAAAATCCATTATAACTCTTCTATTTCACTACTACTACTACTATTACTATTACTACTACTAATACTACTACTACTCATGTTACAGCTACTACTCCTACTATTACTATTACCTATATAACAACTACAACAATTAATACTATTACTGCTACTAATGTTAAAATTACTACTAGTACAAGTACTACTGTTACAACTACTTCTGCTACTACTACTATTACTTCTACTACTACTACTACTACTGCTACTACTACGGCTACTACTACTACTACTACTAGCACTACTACTACTACTGCTACTACTACTACTACTACTACTACTGCTACTACTACTACTACTAGTACTAGTACTACTACTGCTGCAACTACTACTACTGCTACAACTACAACTGCTGCTACTACTACAACTACTACTACTACTACTACTGCTACTACTAATACTACTACTACTGCTACTACTACTACTACTAATACTAGTACTACTACTGCTGCAACTACTACTACTACAACTACTACTACTGCTGCTACTACTACTACTACTACTGCTGCTGCTGCTGCTGCTACTACCACCACTACTACTACTACTACTGCTACTACTACTACTACTACTGCTACTACAACTACCTCTACTACTCCTACTACTACTACTGCTACTACTACTACTACTACTACTACTACTCCTACAACTACTACTACCACTACTACTACTCAGTGCTGGGTTTAGATTTAGTAAGGCCTTAAAGTGAATGACTGTATTCAACATACCTTGAAACTCTGCTTTTTCAACGACTACAACCACCTCTGCTACTACTACTACATCTACAACAACTACTCCCCCCCCTTACTACTACTATCACTAATATTACTACTATTTTCCAACTACCACCATCCCCCTACTACTACTACTACTACTATTACTACTACTACTACATCTACTACTACATCTACTACAACTTCCACCACCCCTCCCCTACTACTACTAATACGACATCTACTACAACTACCACATCCCCCTACTACTACTACTAATACGACATCTACTACAACTACCACATCCCCCTACTACTACTACTAATACGACATCTACTACAACTACCACATCCCCCTACTACTACTACTAATACGACATCTGCTACAACTACCACCATCCCCCTACTACTACTACTAATACGACATCTACTACAACTACCACATCCCCTACTACTACTACTAATACGACATCTACTACAACTACCACATCCCCCTACTACTACTACTAATACGACATCTGCTACAACTACCACCATCCCCCTACTACTACTACTAATACGACATCTACTACAACTACCACATCCCCCTACTACTACTACTAATACGACATCTACTACAACTACCACATCCCCCTACTACTACTACTAATACGACATCTACTACAACTACCACATCCCCCTACTACTACTACTACTAATACGACATCTACTACAACTACCACCATCCCCCTACTACTACTACTATATCTACTACAATTACCACCACCCACACTACTACTACAACTACTACTAACACCACCTCTACTATTGCCACTAATACATCTGCTACATCTACACCCACTCCTACAACTATTACTACTACTACTACCACACCTACTACTACTATTACTACTACTACATCTACTACAACTACCACCCCCAGCATCTATCTATCTATCTATTGTCCTTTCGAGCCAAAGACGGCACATAGGGCAGAACCACAATTTCAAAAACAGAAACCTTGCGTGCCAAAATGACACATATTGCAGAGATCACTGCTCTAAAATATATGGTGCTGTTTCCATAACAATACTTTTTACAATGATAGCCTGTCAAGCCATCGATCAACCTCCTTGGTCGCCTCTTACGACATGCCTGGAAGGTCACAGTGTCACTATTCTTTAACCCCCAGCATTACTACCACTAAAACATCTGCTACAATTACAACAACCCCCGCAATAATTACTACTACTACCACCCCTACTACAACTACATCTACTAAAGCTACCACCACCAGCACTACTACTACTACTACTATCATAGTACTACTATTTCTATAAGTATTTCAACTCGTCTTCTCACTGTAACCTCTCATTACTTCTCACTAATCTTCATACTTAAGATCTGTCTGTCTCTCGGGACACTCCTTACCTCCGTTTGATCAACGTTAATATAAACCTACATTACCAAAAGTATTCTTGACTCCGCCGTTTCCAATCCACTATTTGTTTACACTTCCGCTCCAAATCCACCCCAAATTGTTTCTCACACTACGATTCTTAGTTTGCAGACGGTTTTTTTTCCCCCATCTTCAGGTCTAAACTAGACAATATATCTTTTGCGTGCGCTCTTCTGCATTACCTGCTTGAATGCATCTCATCTCAGAAAGTCCCAAGAGGGAGACACTAGAGAGACGGTATTCTCTCTGCTTAGAAATGATGTATTTCAGCTTTCGCGACAAGTTATTGTACGGTGTGTGAATACCGGAAAAGTGACAAACTGCAGTAAAAAAAAGTGATTACCAAGACTGAACGTGAAATAAGTATATGGTTCGGTTGTTTTACTGAAACCATATTTATACTTCGGCTTACACTTTTCTTCCTTTATAAACATAATCTCCTTTTTTATTCTACGTCTAATTTTTTCTACTGTCTACTTTTTCTTCCTGTTTTTTAATCTTCACTTCTTTATTTTACTCATATTTCTTCTCATTCCCGTTCTTCTTCTCATTCCTTTGTTTCTTTATCTATTCTCCTTGCATATTTGCTCTGCAATCTCTCATGATTCTCCTATATCCTTGCATATTTGCTCTGCAATCTCTCATGATTCTCCTATAATTTCTTCTCGTCTACTTGTATCTCCTATTCTGTCTACTCCTTTAAATACGTCTTCGTCTTATACAAATCATCCACAATCCAAAGCTTCCTCTGTTTTTTATCCATTCTTCCATTTCCTATATTCCTTCTCCAATTGACAAATTCTTATATTTCTTTTTCCATTCCACCATTTTCTATATTTCTTCTCCAAATCTACTTTTCCCGCTTTCACTATTCCTTCTCCAAAGTCATATTTTATTCTTTATTTTCTCTATTCCTCTCCAAATTTACTGTTTCTACTTTCTCTATTCCTTCTGCATATTTACTTTTCCTATCTCTTCTATTCCATCTCCAAAATCACTTTTCTACTTCCTCTATTTCGTCTCCAAATTCACTTTTCTACTGCCTCTATTCCTTCTCCAAAGTCACCTTTCATACTTTATTTCCTCTATTCCGTCTCCAAATTCACTTTTACCACTTCCCCTTTTCTTTCTTCAAATTCACGTTTCCCACTTCCTCTATTCCTCTCCAAATTCACTTTTTCGGCTTTCTCTATTCCTTCAGCACATTTACTTTTCCTACTTCCTCTATTCCATCTCCAAATTCACTTTCCTACTTTCTGTATTCTCTAATATATCTCCAAATTCATATTTCCTACTGCCTTTACTCCTTCAAATTCACTCTCACTTACTTCTATTCCTTCTCCAATCCACCACTACCTCCCTTCGTCAATCCACCACTACCTCCCTTCGTCAATCCACCACTTCCCCCCATTCCTTCTCCACATTCATCTCAATTCCTTATTTTTTTTAAATCAACTCCCCCAGATTTATATCATTATTTTAACCCATTTCTTTTATTCTTCTTTCTCATACCTAATTAATATTTTCATAGTTTTCTTATTCCTTCTCACATGCCTTATTTTTCTCCAACTTTTTTCTTCTTCAACTTCTTCTCCTCCTCCTATGTCTTCTCTTTCTTCTCTTATGTCTCCTACTTCTTCTCCTTCTCCTACGTCTTTTCCTTCTCCTAAGTGTTTTCCTTCTCCTAAGTGTTTTCCTTCTACATCTTTTCCTTCTTCTTCATCTTTTCCTTATTATACGCCATCTTTTTCCAAGTGTTTTCTTCTACCAACGTCTTTTCTTCATTCTACGTCTTTTCTTTTGTCTGCGTTTCTTTCTTCTTCTACGTCTTTTGTTTTGTCTGCGTTTCTTTCTTCTTCTTCTACGTCTTTTCTTTCAACTATTTTCTTTCTCTAACTTCTCTTTCAAAGTCTTTTTTCTTTCTCTTCTTTTCACTTTTACTGCCTTAAAACCTCTACTACTACTACTACTAATACTAATGCCACTACTACAACCAACATTCATCATCTGAAAACCTACTAATAATATTTCTCTTCTACTGCAACAACTACTACTACTACCACCACCACCAGTACTACTACTACAACTATTATTGCACTAATACAACACCTACTAATAATATTACACTGTGCTACTACTACTTTTCTCCCCCTCCTCCTCATATTGATCACCATCCTATCATTACTTGTAATGTAACGAAAATGTCCGAGTAATGAAAACGTTCTGAAAGAGGCCAAAGCAAAAAGAGAGCTAATTTCAAATATTAGGAAGAAACATTCATCATTTTTTGGCCATGTAATGAGAAGAGAACAGCTGGAATATATTGTAAAAACTGGAAAAATTGAGGGACGAAGAGATAAAGGGAAGCAAAGAGAAAAAATAACAGACAGCTTAAGAGAGTGGCTTGGCAGAAGGTCAACAACAGAAATGATAAATAACTGCCGAGATCGAAAATTGTGGAGAAACATGATCACCTATGCCAGCAGGCCCGGTACTTGATGATGAAGAAAAATTAAAAATCAGCTTGCTGTAACATAAGTGATCAATGCATATAAATGCATCAACATTTGGTTATGGAAGGCCCCGGTATCACTGCAAACGAATTAAAATCCATAATTGAACCGCCCGTGCCAGCGTAATCATCCGAATTAATATCTCATCTCCCAATCAAAGAAAGGTAACTGTATTCCCCATCGTAGCAGTCTCAGCACACGCCAAAAGATATAAGGAGAAAACGCGTATAAAGTGAACACAGCCAACTGTTCCCTGTCATAGGATATCATCATTCATCGTAAACAATTGGAATATCGAAACATGATCAAAACGGATGAGACACACAGCTCACGGTGTGCACAGAGCACTTAACTCAGTAGCTCCTGCAACAAGCCGAACTTGGAATATGAGAAAACTGCAACAAGAAACACTTTTCATGCATAGCATCCAATTGTTCCCGCCGCCTATCCACCATATACCGGAAGTTCACGTCCTCTTGAAAATGATGATCGTCATATTTTTTTTTAAATGTATAGCACTTGATGATGCTAGGCCATCGTTATGACTTCAGTCCTGAACATATAGACACACAGTTAGTCGTCAGATTATCCCCGTCGCATATCAAACAGACCGTAGCGTACGGCCGGTTAGGGATAAACGATGAACTATTACGATGACGTAGCACACAACAATCTCGTACACACAATTTCGCTCCCTTTAGGTTCCTGATTACTCTTGTGAAAGCAGCCTACGACGAACAAAACACGGTGCAAATTCCCTAAAGAGATAAAACTGCGGCTGACGAAGCAGTTTACTTTATGAGTAACATGTAAATAACTTGCGTCAAAGAATTCCAACAACGGTCATGAACAGCACCAATGTGACGTAAAGCGCAGAACAAGTCTAGACTGTGGAAGGTCGCATTCACAACACTTGATTTGTCAAAAAGGGACTGCTGCCGGCGTACAACTTCGCTTTAGCGGCGCAGATTAAATAAGGAGATCATCATTTTGACTTTAACGTGCATCGAAGAACCGAAATTAATCAGACCCCGAATGCACTTTATGTAGCGATCGAGAGAACGTGACCTAGATCCACCATCTTGGAAACGGAAGTTTCCTTCTGGTAGCCTTGTACCTTGCATCAACATGCATAGCTGCAGTAAGGCTGATAATAAAAGAGAAATATAACAACAATGTAATGGGTATAGCTTTACGTAAGTAATTGACAGCACAAAGTCGAAAATCATTGCGGCTCATTAGACCTTCAGGTGGAACAATGAAGATATATATATATATATATATATATATATATATATATATATATATATATATATATATCATCATCATCATCAGGTGGCATATGGGTTGGCGTAGGCGATCATATCCTTCCATAGTCTTCTATCAACAATGCATCATATCAATTCTTTTTTGTTGTTGACTGTTTTCCCTGCAATGCCGCCACGCTATTTAGTATCTTCTCTCTTTGTCGTCCGCGATATCTCTCTCCCTGTATTTTGCCAGCTGTATCCAAGTATTCCAACTTTCCTCTTCTCATGATGTGCCTAAAAATGGTGATAGTTTCCTTCATATGTTTTTTAGGAGTTCTTTCTGTGTTGGCTTCTTTGAGAATGTCCTCATTTGTCTTTTTAGATGCCCATGGAGCTTTCAAAACACACTCACACACACACACACACACACACACGCACGCACGCACGCACGCACACACACACACACACACACACACACACACATATAATCATTAGTTCGCCGCTATGTAGTGTTAAATTTATTTACTTGCATATGTGTGTATGTGTTGTTTGGTGTTCCTGCTGAAGGCCTAATGAGCCGCAACGTTGTTCGATTGTGTGTTGTCCATTACTTATGTAAAAAAATCTAACCATGCCATTTTTTTCCTTCTTTTTTTCCAAATTTCTCCTCGCTATAACATACCAACTTTGCAAGTACCATAACCATATAGAATGTTGTAAGGGCAGTATGTTGTTACAGCTTACATTTTTCCGTGACATGAGACATTTTTACACTGACCAAACGTTAATGGAAGAATGCAGTGTTTATTTTTTGTCATTTTATTCAATTCCAGTGTTTGGCTTTTTTTTTAAAGTAATGGTTACATTGGTGTACTTTTACTTAAGAGGTTCGGCTACCAGAAAGCAGAATCGATACGTTACCACATAAACATATCCGAAATGAGCTTCACTTTCATCATAAAACAGTAGATTTACTAGATTACTCCATTACTTGAAAGCTCCTTTACCGTTACTAGTGACTGCGACTCCTCGTTTATGGAAAAGTCATGTAGGTTTTTGCACGAACCTCGTGCTAATTCAACATTTAGTTAAGTCTACTTGAGTTGTTGACACTGCTGACGTTGATCACAACTGTTTGTTTTAATCACAATTTATCATTTTAGATACCACCCTGAAAATTTGACAGCATTTAAGGGTGACGCTGACTTAAGTCTCGAATCGACTGTGATTGAGTTGTTAGTATGTTCGCTACTAACCAGACTTGGTCCGGGTTATATTCCCAGACGTGCCGATTCACTATTTTCAGATCTATACAGCATCAGGGTTAACATAGTGTCTGAAAATGGGTGCCGATTTTGTTCACAGAGTAGGGAGATCTGGTGTAATGTAGCTCGATCTTAGGGCCATCTGCTTATAAGGTGAACGCATTAAACACCACCCTACGGCGGCCTCACTGTTATGCTTTATATTTCGGCACACGGAAGGTCTTTATCAACCATAATGTCGTATATAAAAGATCATATACATCTACGTATAGCAACTTACACCTATGATGGTTTGTGCACCTGGCAGCGGTATTTTTAGTAAATCTGGAGATGTGAATACGACAAAACGTCCTTTATTATTCATGTCGTTGTGCTTACTACGTCACGATTATCAGAAAGAGTTGTTCTGTGAACGCCATAGAATTTATTCAGTGGCGGATTACTTCCAATTCTCTCATGTGAATCGATGAGCCAAGTCAAGTAATGGTTCCACTTTAAGAATTCTGCGCCGGTGTTATAGTGTTCGTGCACCTGGCTGCGGTCTCTTCCGTGAATCAAGCGTTGTGGATACATCCATTGTTCTCAAGCGCTAAGCGGACTACGTCATGATGATTGCCAGATCATAACATTGTACCTCATCAAGGCCAGCTCCTTGTCGTGGGGATGGGGCTTAACAGTCACCAGGGACTGAAAACCAAGACTGGCCAGGCCTTCCTACAACCGAGCAAGACCACAGTCTGCTCTAGCAAGTTTAAGTGCTGAAGTCGGAGGCAACCAGCCAAAAATCGCACTACAACAATCAGGATGGCACGCACTCACGCCAATATGTCTATAACCGCAAATCGATATGGCACTCGCCCTGTGATGGACACTCAGGCAGGTTCAGCGCCGGGCCCTCAGCCTCGAAAGGGCCCAACCTCTATTACTGGATATCCTTCTCAACCGCTCTGTGGAGTCAGGGGGCGAGAGAATAGAGCTACTGGCCAATCCAAAATAAGACCACTTAAAATAATGCACTGGAATGCTGAAGGCATCAACAGCAAAAGAGATGGGTACAGTAAAAAGAAAGAATTAGAAGATATCCTGCATGAAGAACAAGTAAGCATATGCTGTTTGCAGGAAACCCATCTAAACAACGACATAGCCTTGAAGATTGGGGGATATCAGTGCTACCGATCTGACAGAAAAAACAGACAAAATGGCAGAATATTGACACTTGTAAAGAACACCATCAATGCATGTCGACTTGAAGTGTATATGGATGGGCTTGAATATCAAATACTGCACCTCAGGACAGAAAATACAGACTTTCATTTACTTAACTTCTACTGTCCGAGTGACCGGCCACTAGCACTAGACACAATTTTATTAAAAGAAATAATAATTGTATGTGGAGACTTTAACAGCCATTCACAGAGCTGGGGCTATGAACATATGGACAAGAGAGGTGAAGAACTTGAAAATTGGCAGGATGACAAATGGCTTATACTATTAAACCAGACAATAGATCCACCAACATTCTACTCCAGATCATGGCATACCACATCTACACCAGACCTTGCTTTCCATTCACCAGACCTTGCTTTCCATTCACCAGACCTTGCTTTCCATTCACCAGACCTTGCCTTCCATTCACCAGACCTGGATTGGAATATCACACGTGTTGTTGGGAAACAACTTGGAGGCAGCGACCACCGACCAGTCTTTTTAGTGGTGCAAAATGAGGCCGTCAGGGAGAGCAGCACTCTCTCCAGATGGAAGTACAAAAGGCAGACTGGAAAATGTATCAACATTACACCAGTGTACTGACTCATCATCATCATCATCATCGAGTGCCTTCTCCGCAACGAAGGTTGGCTACCATGGATCGCCATTCTACTCTGTTTCTTGCTTTGATGGTGCAGGCTGTCATAGATTGACTTGTCCATCTTTTGATGTTACTCGTCCATGTTAGTCTTGGTCTGCCTCTGCCTCCTTTACCTTGAATTTTCCCTTCTAATATTACTTTTAGTAGGCTGTTGTGATTTTTTAACATGCCCCAAAAATTTCATTTGCCTTGTCTTAATTGTATTTAGTAGTTCTCTTTTTATTTTCAGTTGTTTTAAAACTTCATCGTTTGTTATCTTTTCTTTCCATCCAATTCTACCTATTCTTCTATAAATCCACATTTCAAAGGCTTCAATTTTCTGTTCTGTTTTCTAGTCTAATGTCTATGTTTCTGCACCATACAGGAATATTGAGAAGATGTAACATTTTGCCATTCTTAGTTTCAGCCCTGTTGATATTTGTTTTGTTGTTAGTATATTTTACATGGCATTAAAATTACTTTTTGCCATACCTATTCTTTTGTGTATTTCATTTTTACATTGTCCCAGGTAGTTGTAGCTCTGGACTGTCTCCAGATGTATTCCGTCAACTGTGATATTTAATTGTAGGTCTTGAGAATTTTCTTTGTTTATGATCATAGTTTTAGTCTTTTTGATATTCATTGCACTGACTGTGTACTGATTAAAGATCTAAATACAGACAGAGACATCAACAACATAGTTTATGAATTCAGTAGACTAATAATACAAGCTGCCAGTGAAACAATACCTAGAGGGGCACGGAAACACTATAAACCATACTGCAGTAGTGAAATAGAGCAGCTGCACAATGACATGGAAACATCTCGAAAGCAAGCAGAAAATAACCCTTGCCAGGAACACCACAATAACTATCAGCATGCTAAAGCCAAATTTCAATGGGCTAAACTACAAGCCAGACGGAGAAGCTGGAAAGAAAAAACAGAGTCCTTAAACCTTGAACGTGACACAAGAAAAGTGTGGAAGCTTGTAAAACAGCTGAATGATGAGGGTACAGAAAGGAACACCAAAATTACACTGAAGAAGGATGGAGACATCCTAACAGGTAAGCATGCAGCAAATCACTTTGAAGACTCCTTTGCAAATGACAATAATATTGAAATTAGCCTAGAGAAACGACAAGAGACCCGTTTAAAACAACAAAATGCAAGACAAGAAGAGACCGCACATGAAGTAATGGAAACACCCATTACACAAAGAGAGCTAGAGCTGGCAATATCCAAATTAAAAATGAAAAAGTCAAAAGACAGTGATGGAGTGTCCAATGAAATGATTAAGATCTTGGGAACTGCAGCTTAAGCAAAACTACTGCAGATCTACAACATTTGCTGGATCACAGGTAGAGTGCCACAGGCATGGAGAGAAGCAATTATGATACCATTACTGGAGCCAGCCAGGAAAAGATGGTTTAATGACATCCAGCTATAGACCAATCAGCCCTACAAGCTGTTTGTGTAAAACTATGTAACATATAATCAACCTCAGACTGCAGTGGTACATAGAAAGTGAAAATCTCCTTGTCCCACAACAAGCAGGGTTTTGACTGTGTTACTCTACCGAAGATCAGGCAACCTATCTTTCCCAGGAAATTGAGGATGTGTTTCAATTAAAGAAACTGGTACAAGCAGCATGGATAGACCTAAAGAAAGCATTTGATAAAGTATGGAAGGAAGGACTTTTGAAGAAACTGAGAAATTATGGAGTAAATGGCAGGATGTACAAATGGGTCAAAGCATACCTGCATAACAGGAGAGCCAGAGTGCAACTGGATGGTCTTAAGAGTAAGAAGGTCTTACTGCGCCAGAACGTTCCACAGAGAGGGGTACTATCTCCAACACTTTTTCTGATCTACATCAATGACCTAGTTACTGAACTACCACATGGCATCAAAGTGGCAATGTATGCAGATGACTTGGAAATGTGGTGCACAGAGGAGTATGCAACAGTGGCCTCTTCCAAATTGCTACAAAGAGATATGAATGCACTGAATTCATGGACAAATAGATGGTGTATCAGTATCAATACAGACAAATGCAGTACTTCACTTTTCACTCTCTCCCCAAAACAAAAAGCAGGAGCCATCTACATAAACAATGAGCCTGTGAAAGAAGACATACAAGCTACATATCTCGGAGTTACATTTGATAACAAAGTATCTTGAAAACATCAGATAAATAAGGCAACCCAAAAAGCAAAGAGGAAGTTGGCTATTCTAAGAAAGCTGTGTGGAACCACATTGGGTGCGAGTTGGAAAATAATCAGTAAAGTTTACCAACAGAGTATACGCCCACATTTAGGATATGGATCATCCGCATGGTGCTCAGCATCAAACACCACACTGCAAGAACTGGATAAAGTACAAAACCAGGCACTTAGGGTCATCACAGGAGCAATGAAATCAACACCAATATTTGAGATGGAGAAATTGTGGAGGATACCAGCACTGAGAGAATGGAGGGGACATAAAGGTGCTGATGCAGGCAGAAAAATTTTGCATGAACTTTGTCTTGAGAAGCAGTTTTATGCACCAAGCCAAGCGTATTAGTAGACAAACACCAAACATGCCAAGAGTTGTTAACCCCCTACTGCTCATACCAGAACAGACTCCCAGGACAGAGGAATCAGGATTATCAGTTCAAATACGGACAGAAGTGAAAGGAATAGTTGACAAAGAAGAACAAAATAGTCTACAGCGAAAAACAATAACTCTCAGTTTCCTGGATGAAGAATACCCACAAGACCTATGGATTCATGTGTACACAGATGGATCAGCACAGAATGCAGTAAAGAATGGGGGAGCAGGTGCATATATAGAGTACCCAAATAACACTAGGGATATGAATAAAATAGCAACAGGGAAATATTGTCACAATTATGATGCAGAAATACAAGCAATAAAGTTGGCAATAGAAAAACTGCTGAACAGTAATCTTAGCCCACAGCCTGTAGTGTTTTTGACAGATGCAAGATCAGTACTCCAGGCACTACAATCCAGAAAATTACCACATTGCAGACCTTATTGATTGAACTCTGCAAGCACCACAGGGTTGCCCTGCAGTGGATCCCATCTCAATGTGGAATACCAGGAAATGAGAAAGCAGATAAGTTGGCAAAGAAAGGTTCAACAGGCACACAACTAGATACACCGGTTACATACCATCATAAGAAACAGATAATCAAATCAATCAGAGGACCACAAGCCCCAAATCAGGACGCCTTTCATAATATGAATAGATATGAACAAGTTATCATTATACGCCTCAGAACAGGACACAATCGACTCCATAGTCACATGTATACAAAATTCAAGATCGGCACCTCAACTACTTATACATGTGGACAGGCGCCCCAGACTGCTGAACACATACTTCAAGACTGCACTGAATATAGTAGACTGAGGAAAATCCATTGGCCCATAGATACAACACTACAGGCGCCCCAGACTGCTGAACATATACTTCAAAACTGCACTGAATATTTTAGACTGAGGAAAATTCATTGGCCTATAGATACAACACTACAAACATAAACTATATGGGCCACTGCAAGAATGACAAAAGAAAGTAAAATTTATACAGGAAACGACATTGCAGATATAGACAATACTTCAGGCGAACGAAAGATAGATGGATGGATGGTGGATGGGTGGATAGGTGGGTGGGTGGTGGGTGGGTGGGCGGGGGGGCGGGCGGGCGGACGGGTGGACGGGTGGATGGGTGGGCGGGCGGACGGACGGACGGACGGACGGACAGACAGACAGACAGACAGACAGACAGACAGACAGAAGATAGATAGATAGACAGACAGACAGACAGACAGACAGACAGACAGACAGACAGACAGATAGACTGATAGATAGATAGATAGATAGATAGATAGATAGATAGATAGATAGATAGATAGATAGATAGATAGATAGATAGATAGATAGATAGATAGATAGATAGATAGATAGATAGATAGATAGATAGATAGATAGATAGATAGATAGATAGATAGATAGATAGATAGATAGATAGATAGATAGATAGATAGATAGATAGATAGATAGATAGATAGATAGATAGATAGATAGATAGATAGATAGATAGATAGATAGATAGATAGATAGATAGATAGATAGATAGATAGATAGACAGATAGATAGACAGATAACATTGTACATCCGTAACGCTCTGAAATAAATAGGACATGTGTAGATGACGATTTTGATGACGTTCGTTGAATCTGCAGCCTGATACGATCTATCTATCTATCTATCTATCTATTGACCTTTTGAGCCGTAGCCGGCCCATAGGGCGTAAAGATACTCCTTCCCTTATCTGAATTTTTGTTCTAGCAGTTTTCAATTCTTTTAAAGATATTTGATCAAATCTCGCCATTTGTCTCTGTTCTGTGCAAGCAGCTATATCTCATTGAGGGAGCCGAATCCTGCTGCTCTTGCCTCTCTCATCAATGTTCTTCTCAGTGTCTCTCTGGGTCTTCCTCTTTTCCTCTTACCTGTTGTTTCCCATATGAGGGCTTGCTTTGCTATTCGGTTGTTATCTCTTCTCATCACATGTCCAACATACGACCATCGTCTTTTCTTTATTACTGAAGATATTAGTGGTTGATTGGCGATTTCTCTAATTTCCTAATTTGTTTTGAATTCGTTCCACGCTATACCAAGTATTTTCCTTAGACAACTTTATTTCTATATCTCTTGTTGTTTTCCAGCTTTCACACGCACACGTAAGGGTTGATAGTACATTTGATTTGAATAGTCTAAGTTTTGTGTTTGTGCTGATGAGTTTTGATTTCCACAACTTTTCAAGGCTTCTGAAAGACTGGTACGATAGTTGTGTCTTAAAACATTTATTTAGCCTAATTTCAAGTGAGCTACAGGGAGAACAATTGAAGACTTAAGAAACAACATAGCTTTATATCTGAGTTATTTCACGCTGTCGGGTTTGCTAGGTGGGAGACCTGAGCTCTGTATAGTCAGATGTTCAATGCGCGAAGATAACCCAGCGACTAACAACTCACATCTATGACAGTAATAGCATACATTAGCGTTGTGGAGACAGATGGGCCAAGAAAATAATACACAATGAGCAAACATAATTAAAGTGAACCTTTTTTTAGTAACCAGGAGTCACGATAGCTCAGTGAACTGGACTACAAAGGACAAGAGGTAGGGTTCGATCCTAACCGCCGGCTTCCGGTTCACCCAGCCTTTAATGGGTACCGGATTTTTTTTCTGAGAAAGTAAAGCGGCACAGGCGTAATACCGACCACATTACACCAAAAATCATGTGCTGAAGGTCTGTAAAATTTAAGGTCACTAACACCATACTCCATATACGCCACTTGGCGTGACGGGGTAAAAAGTAAAGTAAAGAGCCCCCGTGATTTTTGGGGTAATGTGGTCGGTATTACGCCCGTGCCGCTTTACTTTCTCAGAAAAAAATCCGGTACCCATTTAAGGCTGGGTGAACCGGAGCCGTCGGTTGAGATCGAACCCTACCTCATGTGGCGTGATGGGGTACTTTACATTTTTTTTCTTTTTTTATTAGTAACCGGAAACACAATCGGGCCGTGGTCATGTGATCGAGCTACTGAGAACAAGAGGTCGTATTTCTTCCATCGCTCACTCAAACATTTTCAAAAGTTCTCTTTTCTTGAAACGAAATTCTGCCTAGTGTAATATTGTACCATTAGGCAGAAATGTCCCCACAAAACAGAGGCCATAACACCATGTTTCCACTTTGCCACATGTGAGACGCGGCGGATTCGTCCATTTTACAAAATAAAATGTAGTGAAACATTAATGATACGATAGTAGAGGTAAAACGGGCACTCTTTAACACATTACTTGTTCCAAGACTGTGCTACCGATGTTAGACTTTGACTCTAAATTATGGAACAATAATTACTACCGAAATTAAATGTGCTAGACGCATGATATGAATCAACATAAGGGATAAGATAAGATAAGAAATACATTTAAAAATGAGAAAAAAGCAACGAATAATTTCTATCATTCAATAAATAAAGAAACAACAGATAAAATGGTTTGGCATGTGATAACACAGACAAATCAAAACACAACACGCGAGCCATTAATGATTGTTACGAGGACGCAAGACTCAAGGAGCGACCACTAAAAAAATGAATTGAGGAAATATTAGGAACAGTAGAAAAATGAACAACAGGAGAAGCCAACAGAAGAGCAAAATACTGCAAAATCCCCTCGACGAGGAAAGGCAAATAAGGACGGATAGAACATGAAGAAGTATAAGGAACATCAAGATGACTTTTTAAACTGCCTAAAGACAAAGAAAGCAACAAGAAAGGTCTCAGTCTGAATAGTAAGAAAACAGAAGTAATGGTTATATCGAAGAAACAATCATCACCATCATGCAGCATAAAAATAAACGAGACAAATCTGAAACAAGTGCAACGTTTCAAATACTTGGGCACAATAATAACATCAGATGGGAGATGCACCACAGAAATAAAAAGCAGGATAGCTCAGACCAAAATAGCATTTCAGAAAAAGAAAAATATCTTATGCAACAAATCTATGTCAATAGAAGTGAGAAATAGAGTTCATCGGTGCTACATAGAACCAATTCTGACCTATGGAAGCGAATCATGGACAATAGACAAACAAATGAAAAGACGATTAGAGGCCACAGAGATTGGATTTCTCAGAAGAATGTTCAAAGTTCCCTGGACAGCTAAAAAGACCAATGAGGAAGTTCTCAAAGAGGCCAACACAAAAAGGGAGCTCTTAAAAAACATGAGAAAGAAACAATCAACATTTTTGGGGCACATCATGAGAAGAGGAAAGTTGGAATACTTGGTTACAACTGGCAAAATAAAAGGAAAGAGAGATCGCGGACGACAAAGAGAGAAAATACTGGATAGCTTGGTGTCATGGCATGGAAAACAGTCAACAACAGAACTGATACGTTGCACTGTAGGTAGAAGATTGTGGAGGGACATGATCGCCTACGCCAACCGGTATGGCACATGATGATGAAAGACATAATCACAAACATATACAAATGTGCGCAATACATGAAGAAAATATAATAACTAATATCTTGTAAAATGGGAGCCGCGATAGCTCAATGGTTAGTGAACTGGAATACAAAGGACAAGAGATAGGGTTCGATCCCAACCGACGACTTCCGGGTTCGCCCAGCCTTTAATGGGAACCGGATTTTTTTCTGGGAAAGTAAAGCGGCGTAATACCGACCACATTACCCCAAAAATCATCGCAGGTCTGTAAAATGTATGGTCACTAACACCATATTCCCGATACGGTATATGGGGGTACTTTACTTTTACTTTTATCTTGTAAAATAGTCTAATATTTATTTAAAACCCTCTTTCTGAGTCCAGCATACCTCCAAGATTTGAAGACCCCTGTACGTGTTCAGTGTGTCCGCGCACTGATTGTGCCACTGTTTTTAAAAACGTCGTCACGTGCTCTATTTTTTATGGCGCGTGTATTTCCGTTCCGTGTTTAGGCTAATGGAATTTTGAAAATTGAGTATTAATACATGTTTGTTCTCTTATAGTTCAGCTGATCTGCTTGTAATGGAGTCATGCCATCAACAAATATTTATGCTCGTAGATTCCAAAATAACATTTGAGCTGTTTCCGAACGGGTGATGTATTTTCTCAGAGATGTAATTTCTCTGATAGAATTTTATAATTAATTTAACAAGAAAAAGATTATCGGTAAAATTCTTTCTTTTTTAACCCACATAATTGCAATAGATCAGACTTCATCAACATTAAATCTTATCCGAGGCGTGACGTTTATTATCTCACACATCGAGGCCAGGATATACACCAAGCCTTTGTTATTGCTCTTGTGTTGTCGTAAAACTGTGAGAAAGAAAGTTCATCGGTCATATGTAGAACTAATTCTGCTCTATAGAAGCGAAATTCTGACCTATGGAACCGAATCATGGACAGTAGACAAACAAATGAAAAGACGATTAGAGGCCACAGAGATTGGATTTCTCAGAAGAATATTGAAAGTTCCCTGGACAGCTAAAAGGACCTAATGAGGAAATTCTCAAAGAGGCCAACATTAAAAGGGAGCTACTAAAAAACATCAGAAAGAAACAATCAACATTTTTCGGGCACATCTTGAGAAGAACAAAATTTGGAATACTTTGTTACAACTGGCAAAATAAAAGAAAAGAGAGATCGCGGAAGACAAAAAGAGAAAATACTGGATAGCTTGGTGTCATGGCATGGAAAACAGTCAACAACAGAACTGATACGATGCACTGTAGATAGAAGATTGTTGAAGGCCATGATCGCCTACGCCAACCGGTATGGCACATGATGATGATAATGATGATAGAAGAGAACCACTTACAATAGAGAAACAAATGAAAAAAGGTTAGAGGCCACAGAGATTAGATTTCGTGGAAGAATGTTGAAAGTTGGTTTTTGTACAAGCTTCCATCTGATTGATTCCAATGATAGAATAGATCAGACAATACTCCACGATATAAGACAGTGGGTATTACGCATTGAGTTACATTTTACCCAAAGTTATCATCTCGTTTGAATCGGATGTTAATGGTCATCATCATCATCATCATCATCATCATCATATGCCACACCGGTTGGCGTAGGCGATCATGTCCTTCCACGATTTCTACCGCAGAGCATCGTATTGATTCTGTTGTTGACTGTTTTCCATGCCATGACACAAGACTATCTAGTATCTTCTCTCTTTATCGTCCGCGATCTTTCTTTTCATGTATTTTGCCAGTTGTAACCAAATAATCCAATTTTCCTCTCCCATGATGTGCCCGAAAGATGTCGATTGTGTTTTTTTTCTATGTTTTTTATGAGCTCTCTTTTCGTTTTCTTTTAAGAGTTCTTAAATGTTATATAGAGCCAGTCTTAACATATGGATGTGAATCATGGACAATAGGACAATAGACAAGAAAATCACCGCAGTCTGTAGAAATGTGGTTTTACAGAAGAATGTTGAGAATACCATGGGCAGCTAAGAAGAGTAATGAAAATTTTCTGAAAGCGGCCAAAGCAAAAAGACGGCTAATTTCCAATATTAGGAAGAAACAATCATCATTTTTTGGTCATGTAATGAGAAGAAAACAGCTGGAATATATTGTAACAACTAGGAAAATTGATGGACGAAGAGACAGAGGGAAGCAAAGAGTAAAAATACCAGACAGCTTAAAGAATGGCTTGGCAGAAGGTCAACAACAGAATGATAAATAACTGTCATGATCGAAAGTTGTGAAGAGACATGATCACCTACGCCAGCAAGCCCGGTACTTGACGATGATGATGATGATTTTCGTTTTGGCCTCTATTAGAATTTCTTCATTGGTCTTTTTATCTGGCCAGGGAACTCTCAGTGTTCTTCTGAGAAATCCCATCTCTGTGGCCTCTAATAGTATTTTCAATTAATGATGTCCCTTTTACTTGACTTCCCCTTACCACTTAAACCTTTCAGCGTCGAGAGAAAATGGACTGTTCGTGTCAATTCTTTGAAGTATACCTCTTCTACGTCATCCATGTGTTATTTCATTAGTTCATCATCTTCTAGGTCTGTTTGTTCCCCGTTCCCCTTGTTGTTTCTGAGTGTTAAGAATATAGTGATATTTATCTATTCAAGATCTACAACCCAAAGCTGGCAAAGACCTTATTAGCATATTCAGCGGATCTCCATAGAAACAATCTATATCAAAACGGGTTGGGTAACAAATGAGGATCAATTATGTTAATGGCGTTTAATGCTAAAGGTAAAGGTCAAGGTAAAGGTAAAGTACCAGGCTTGATCCGGCGTCTTTAGCACGCGAGTTTTCACCGATATGTGCTGGGCCGCCTATCCAAAAGTGTTCGGAGACACCTGGATAATGTCGCTTCAAGCATCGAAACTCACGATACGAGGTGACATTCCTCACCTTTCCCGCAGTGGTGCCCATTTCTGCTACCGGCTGGGTCGACCGCGGGGTTATTAATTACTAACACAGAAGACATAAAGTGCACTTCCTTTAGGGATGAGCAAACATCAACTTCTCCACCAAGAACTTTTGGAATTAAAGAAGAAGGAAGCCAATAAAGTTCTGGCCACATAGACTCGGTTTAAGACCTTTCGTTTCGAGATGATCTCCAGGCGTTGAGTTAAAATCGAGGCATTTCGCAACTTCTTCTTTTGTAATTATTTTGTTTCTGTAAATTAAACCAAGAAATTGAAGTTCTCAATGGCGCTGGGGTGGAAAGAAAGAAAAACTCGGTATACGCTATAAAGGTGTTCGTGAATCTGGCATGATCACAACATACAAAGAATAGTTTTTTTTTTAAAGACAGATCGTGTTTTTTTTCTTTATTTTATTTTTGGAAGGGGGTGAGGGAGGGGAGCATACTGGGTTATCGTGAGGTGAGACGCCGAACTCTGGAAGGGAAGTCCCTTGTTAGAATTCCCGACAAAGATTTTTTTTCATTTCAAAGCTGTGGTTTCATCTTCTTCCTGTCTCTTTCCGGGGAAGTGACATCCTTTATCTAGACCTTCTACCGAATAGCGGCGAAAAAAAAACAGGAAGTCCGGTGTGCACTCGCGCACGTTAAAGAACAGTTGGCAGTTAATATTGAAAGGAGGAAACAAAAGTGGCCACTTTCATGGCCAAGTTGTTAAACAAATATAACCATGGCGAATCGGATGTTATGGTTATGGTTATGGAAGGCCCCGGTATCACTGCAAACGAATTAGAATTCATAATTGCTCAACCTCCCGTGACATTGGAATCATCCGAATGAATATCTCATCTCCCAAACAAAGAAAAGAAGCTGTAGTCCCCATCATAGCAGTCTCAGCACACGCCAAAAGACATACGGCGAAACTGCACAAAAGACGGATGTGTCAGGTCAAAAGTGCAGATGTCGCAGGTCTGTCGTAAAGTAGCGACAGAACGCAACATCGCTCACTTTACGGTCAACACTAAAATGATAGTGAATTCTTCTCTTGCTTGGAAGAAAAAAAGAATACCCCCACGGTCGACCCAGCCGTTGGCAGAAATGGGTACCAGGGTATTACCTTGGGAAGGTGAGGAATTTTGCCTCGTATCTGAGTTTCGATACTTGAGGCGACACTATACAGAAATCTCCGAACATTTCTGGATAGGCAGCCGAGCACATATGGGTGGAAACTCGCGTGCTAAGACGCCGGTTCAAGTCTCGTACTTTACCTTTACCTTTACCTATACTTTTCCCTTACTTTACATTTATTAAAAATAATAAAGAAAATGAGAAATAACTGGAAGCAGACGAACTCAATTTGAGAAAAATTTCCGATGCTAGGTCCGTACAACGGAAAAAAAGCGAACTCTAACAAGGTTTTCACACTGACACTAAGTTCATTGTCTTTCTAGGCTGACAGGATCCTACTAAATAAAATCATCAGGGTTGTACTCAGACATTTCCCATTAGTACTTCAGACTGTTCTTGATCACGCAGGAAGCTCTCGGAGCGGTGGACGAAGTCTGTAGTATCGACAATCTATCTATTGGGCACTTTCAGATAGATCATTGATATTATTTCACAAATGTTCTGACTTTCGCTTTACAGGCGGGATGGGAAATAAGATTTACAGAGGGAGCACAAAAATACTCATTGATCAATAAAAAAAAATGAGGAACTTTTAAAAAGAGAAACTTTGAAAACGAGAAGCTTTGAAAAGGAGAAACTTTGAAAAGGAGAAGCTTTGAAAACGAGCAGCTTTGAAAACGAGAAACTTTGAAAAGGAGAAGCTTTGAAAACGAGAAGCTTTGAAAAGGAGAAACTTTGAAAAGGAGAAGCTTTGAAAACGAGAAGCTTTGAAAACGAGAAACTTTGAAAAGGAGAAGCTTTGAAAACGAGAAGCTTTGAAAAGGAGAAACTTTGAAAAGGAGAAGCTTTGAAAACGAGAAGCTTTGAAAAGGAGAAACTTTGAAAAGGAGAAGCTTTGAAAACGAGCAGCTTTGAAAACGAGAAACTTTGAAAACGAGAAGCTTTGAAAACGAGAAGCCTTGAAAAGGATAAGCTTTGAAAACGAGAAACTTTGAAAACGAGAAACTTACTGGGCCTGTAAGAAGACTTATCAACCAACACAGAGCTGGAGTCGTCAGTCGCTAGACACTGCGGGACTTGATGAGCATGGGATCTGAGCACCTATGGACATGTTCGGAGTACAATGATGATGACCCGCAAATAACTCAATAACTTCTTGATTTACTGGCCAGAGTTACCTAGAAATTCCAGAACTAACTATTGATGACGGTGACTACATTCTTCAATAAGATAGGGCAGCAGAACACTGGCATCTTGCTGTCTGTGAGAGAAGCTAATCTTTCTCTCTCTCTTTCTCTCTCTCTCTCTCTCGCTTTTATTACCGTCTCTGAGTCAACAAGCCGAATGTCCATACTTTTCTCTAGCTTGATCGATTTGAGGGAGTCAGTTTGGGATTAAATCCACATTCACCTTATCACTAAACCATAACTCTAATCATCATCTTAGCTTCAAATCTCAGCTGGTTCCCATTTACCGTTGTCCGTTGTGATGCCGTTATTCCATATATCTGGTAAAGAACATTCAAATCATTCAAAGAAAATACGTACTTTGTTCTTTGTAGACCCAGGTAAAATATGAACCGAATGCAAAAAAAAAAAATTGAGGAAAAAACTGGCTTCTGTCCCATTGGACAATCTACATGACAAACAAAACATGTAGTGGACATTGGACAATCTCCATGACAAACAAAACATGTAGTGGACATTGGACAATCTACATGACAAACAAAACATGTAGTGGACATTGGACAATCTCCATGACAAACAAAACATGTAGTGGACATTGGACAATCTCCATGACAAACAAAACATGTAGTGGACATTGGACAATATACATGACACACAAAACATATAGTGGACATTGGACAATCTCTATGACACACAAAACATGTAGTGGACATCGGACAATCTCCGTGACAAACAAAACATATAGTGGACATTGGACAATCTCCATGACACACAAAACATATAGTGGACATCGGACAATCTCCATGACAAACAAAACATGTAGTGGACATTGGACAATCTCCGTGACAAACAAAACATGTAGTGGACATTGGACAACCTCCATAACAAACAAAACATGTAGTGGACATTGGACAATCTCCATTACAAACAAAACGTGCAGTGGACATTGGACAACCTCCATGACAAACAAAACATGTAGTGGACATTGGACAATCTCCATGACAAACAAAACATGTAGTGGACATTGGAAAATCTCCATGACAAACAAAACATGTAGTGGACATTGGACAATCTCCATGACAAACAAAACATGTAGTGGACATTGGACAATCTACATGACAAACAAAACATGTAGTGGACATTGGACCATCTCCGTGACAAACAAAACATGTAGTGGACATTGGACCATCTCCATGACAAACAAAACATGTAGTGGACATTGGACAATCTACATGACAAACAAAACATGTAGTGGACATCGGACAATCTCCATGACAAACAAAACATATAGTGGACATTGGACAATCTCCATGACACACAAAACATATAGTGGACATCGGACAATCTCCATGACAAACAAAACATGTAGTGGACATTGGACAATCTCCGTGACAAAAAAAACATGTAGTGGACATTGGACAACCTCCATAACAAACAAAACATGTAGTGGACATTGGACAATCTCCTTTACAAACAAAACATGCAGTGGACATTGGACAACCTCCATGACAAACAAAACATGTAGTGGACATTGGACAATCTCCATGACAAACAAAACATGTAGTGGACATTGGACAATCTCCATGACAAACAAAACATGTAGTGGACATTGGACAATCTCCATGACAAACAAAACATGTAGTGGACATTGGACAATCTACATGACAAACAAAACATGTAGTGGACATTGGACCATCTCCGTGACAAACAAAACATGTAGTGGACATTGGACCATCTCCGTGACAAACAAAACATGTAGTGATAAATATAATCGTTACCATTTAGAGGATATAATTCTGACCATAGAAGCTTCATCTTTTTACGTTGACATAGCTGACAAATAAGGGAGCCGCGATAGCTCAGTGGTTAGTGAACTGCACTAAAAAGGACAAGAGGTGGGTTTCGATCCCAACCGTCAGCTTCCGGGTTCACCCAGCATTAAATGGGTACCGGATTTTTTTCTGGGAAAGTAAAGCGACACGGGCGTAATATCGACAACATTACCCAAAAAATCATGTGCTGAAGGTCTGTAAAATGTATGGTCACTAACATCATATTCCCTATACGTCACTTGGAGTGACGGGGGTACTTTACTTTTATTTTTACTATAGCTGATCAATATGGTTCATTCCATAAACAAAGTCTGCATATGTAGCTAACTTACTTAACATGAGAACTCAAATTGAAGAAAAAAACAAAGGTCACGTATGACGATAAGATAGTGTAGGTAAGATCATTTATTATAGAAGGCGTGTTCCCAGAGAGACAAGACAGAGAGAGAGATGGAGGGAAGGAGGCAAGCCTAAGAAGAACCTGAATGTGATGTCACAGATGCGGTTAGCAAGACAGCAGCATATTTTGGATACCATATAAACAGCATTATACAAGAAAGGTCTCAGTCTGAATAGTAAGAAAACAGAAGTAATGGTCATATCGAAGAAACAATCATAAATATCCTGCAGTATAAAAAATAAACAGGACAAATCTGAAACAAGTGCAACGAGTCAAATACATGGGTACAATAATAACATTAGATAGAAGATGCACCACAGAAATAAAAAGCTGAATAGCTCAGCCCAAAATAGTATTGTAGAAAATGAAAAATATCTTATGCAACAAATTTATTTCAACAGCAATGAGAATGAGAGTTCTTTGGTGCTATATAGAACCAATTCCGACCTATGGAAGCGAATCATGGACAGTTGACAAACAAATGGAAAGACGATTAGAGGTCATAGAGATGTGATTTCTCAGAAGAATGTTGAAAGTTTCCTGGATAGCTAAAAAGACCAACGAGGAAATTCTCAAAGAGGCAAACACAAAAAGTAAGCTCCTAAAAAATATCGACAAGAAACAATCAACATTTTTCTGGCAAATCATGAGAAGAGTAAAGTTGTAATACTTCTTTACAACTGGCGAAATACAGGGAAAGAGAGATCGTGGACGACAAAGAAAGAAGATACTAGATACATTGGTGTCATGGCACGGAAAACAGTCAGTAACATAATTGATACGATGCATTGTGGATAGAAGATGTGCAAGGACATGATTGCCTGCGCCAACTGGTGCGGCACAGGAAGATGATGATGATGATGATGATGATGAAGATGATGATGATGATGATACAACATTATATTAGCTAGATAGATTCCAGCACGGAAGAGTTTTATTATTATTGTTACTGTAATGTATTAAATAAGTGGTTGCTATTTTTTTAATTTTACAGCAAGTATGTCTATTCCTTAAGAGGTAGGGTTCGATCCCAACCGACGGCTTCCGGTTCACCCAGCCTTTAATGGGTACCGGATTATTTTTTTATGGGAAAGTAAAGCGCCATGGGCGTAATACCGGCCACATTACCCCAAAAATAATGTGCCGAAGGTCTGTAAAATGTATGGTCACTAACACCATGTTCACTATACGCCACTTGGCGTGACGTGGGTACTTTACTTTTTTTTTTATGTCTATTCTTTAACTAGGGATTTCTAAAAGAGGTCAACACATAATGAGAGCTGCTAAAAACTCCAAAAAGAAAAACACAATCGACATATTACGGGCTCATCATGAGGAGACAAAAGTTGGAATACTTGGTTACAACTGGTAAAATCGAGAGAAAGAGAAGTCGCGGACGACAAAGAGAGGAAACTCTTACTGGACAGCTTAGTGTTCTAGCAATAGTCAATAACATAATTGATATCATGCACTGTGAACAGAGGGAGCCGCGATAGCTCAGTGGTTAGTGAACTTGACTTCAAAAGGACAAGAGGTAGCGTTCGATCCCAACCGACGGCTTCCGGGTTCACCCAGCCTTTAATGGGTACCGGGTTTTTTCCTGGGAAAGTAAAGCGGCACGGGCGTAATATCGACCACATTACCCCAAAAATCATGTGCCGAAGGTCTGTAAAATTTATGGTCACTAACACCATATTCTCTATGCGCCACTTGGCGTGACGGGGGTACTTTACTTTTTTTTTTTTTTTTTTTTTTTTACTGTGAATAGAGAAATGTGAAAGGATAAGATCGCCTTCGCCAACTAAGTATGACACATGATAATGATAGCTTGAAAATACTTATATATTTTATTTGATTTTTGTTTTTTGTTTTTTTTTTATTGTAATTTCCTTGAAATGAACTCTACTCAGTCCCGACACGGCATTAATTCGATCAGGATTTTAGCCCTCTCAGTAAGCTCAAGCAAACCTGTCACGTCAGCTCGTTCATTACCATTACAGCCGCAGTGACCAGGATGTAGACTCACTCAAATTCTCGAGGGATTACGACCTCACGATGTTGTTTTTTCACCAACTCTTAACTCAACTGTCACTTTGGCTGTGAAGTGACTAGAATTCTTGTCTGCTAGCCAAAAAGGTGGAGGATCTACATCTCAATAGGGCGTTTGCCTTTATTTCATCTTCCACTCTCACATTCCCCCTCGTTCTCCCCTCCCATCTTCCCCTCTCACCGTCACCCTCACCTTACCCTCCCATCTTACCCTCCTATTTCCCCCTCTCATCTTGCCCTCTCACCTTCACCCTCACCATACCTCCCATTTTTCCATCTCAATTTCCCCTCTCACCTTCCCCCTTTCCGTCATCTTCACCTCTCATCTTCCCCTCTCACCTTTCCCTCTCACCTTTCCCTCTCACCTTCCCCTCTCACTTTCCCCTCTCTTCTTCCCCTCTCTCCTTTCCCTCTGATTTTCCCCTCTCACCTTTCACCACTAACCTTCCCCTCTCTCCTTCCCATCTCAACTTCCCCTCTCAAGCTTCCCTCTCACGTTCCCTTCTCATCTTCCCGTCTGACCTTTCCCTCTCTCCTTCCCATCTCTCATTCCCGACTCACCTTCCCCTCTCACCTTCCCCTCTCACCTTCCCCTCCCACCTTTCCCTCTCACCTTCCCCTCTCACCTTCCCCTCTCTTCTTCCCCTCTCACCTTCCCCGCTCACCTTCCCCCTCTACTTCCTATCTCACCTTCCCCTCTTATCTTCCCCTCTCACCTTCCCCTTTCATCTTCCTCTTTCTCCTTTCCATCTCACGTTCCCATCTCAACTTCCCCTCTCACCTTCCCTTCTCAACTTCCCGTCTCACCTTCCCCTCTCTCTTTCCCCTCTAACGTTCCCCTCTCACCTTCCCCTCTCACTTCCCCTCTCACTTCCCCTCTGACCTTCCCCTCTCACTTCCCCTCTCACCTTCCCCTCTCACTTCCTCTCTCACCTTCCCCTCTCACTTTACCTCTTACCTTCCTCTCTCACCTTTCCCTCTCAACTTCCCCTCTGACCTTCCCCTCTCACTTCCCCTCTGACCTTCCCCTCTCACTTCCCCTCTCACCTTTCCCTCTCACTTCCACTCTCACCTTCCCCTCTCAACTTCCCCTCTCTCCTTCCCCTCTAACCTTCCCCTCTGACCTTCCCCTCTCACTTCCCCTCTCACCTTCCCCTCTCACTTCCTCTCTCACCTTCCCCTCTCTCCTTCCCCTCTAACCTTCCCATCTCACCTTCCCCTCTCACTTCCCCTCTCACTTCCCCTCTCAACTTCCCCTCTCAACTTCCCCTCTCACCTTCCCCTCTCACTTCCTCTCTCACCTTCCCTCTCTCCTTCCCTCTAACCTTCCCATCTCACCTTCCCCTCTCACTTCCCCTCTCACCTTCCCTCTAACTTCCACTCTCACCTTCCCCTCTCACCTTCCCCTCTCACTTCCCCTCTCACCTTCCCCTCTCACTTCCCCTCTCACCTGCCCCTCACAACTTCCTCTCTCACCTACCTCTCTCATCTTCCCATCTCACCTTCCCCTCTCATCTTCCTCTCTCACCTTCCTCTCTTATCTTCTCCTGTCATCTTCCCCTCTCATCTTCCACTCTCATCTTCCTTTCTTATCTTCCCATCTCATCCTCTCTTCTCATCTTCCCCTCTCATCTTCTTCTCTCACCTTCCCCTCTCATCTTCTCCTGTCATCTTCCCCTCTCATCTTCTCCTCTTATCTTCCCATTTTACCTTCCCCTCTCATCTTCCACTCTCACCTTTCCCTCTCATCTTCTCCTGTCATCTTCCCCTCTCACCTACCCCTCTCATCTTCGACTCTCATCTTCCTTTCTTATTTTCCCATCTCATCCTCCCTTCTCATCTTCCTCACTCATATTCCCATCTCATCCTTCCCTCTCATCTTCCGTCTCATCCTCCCCTCTCATCCTCCCTTCTCATCTTCCCCTCTCATCCACCTCTCTCATCCTCCCCTCTCACTTTTCCTCCTCAACTTCCCCTCTTATCTTCCCCTCTCAACATCCACTGTCATCTTCCCCTCTCATCTTCCCCTCTTATCTCCCCCTCTCAACTTCCCCTCTCGTGACTCCCTATATCTTCCCCTCTCATCTTCCCCTCTCATCTTTCCCTCTTATCTTCCCCTCTCAACTTCCCCTCTCATCTTCCCCTCTTATCTTCCCCACTCATTATCACTCTATGACTTCTTCGTTATTTACGTCATTATAAAATATAATTACTTCCTCTATGAAATTCGATAAAATTGAATTACTTCGTCTATTACATTGGACAAAATAGAGTTACTTCGTCTATAAAAATGATAAAATAGTTCGTTTATAAGAAAGATTACATTGCTCGTAAAGACTCGAAACTTCACACAGTCCTCGTAATCCTATACCGAGGCTCAGTCGACTGACTTCTGAGTGTCCTCTGGTAACTTCAAACACGTCAATAACCCAATGTCTGTCGAGACTGCTTGGGACGGACTGACCTTTGCTAAATTTGTTGAGATGGTAGACACGATGCTATATCGATAAAGAGAAAAGCACACGAGTCATCTAACAAACAATGCGACAAGTTTAGAAATAGAGACGCAGGATAATGCGTATATAATTACCGAGGGTACACCGAGGGCGTAAATGTTTTATCTTTTGTTAATGTGATCGGTTGTCCTTAATGTGATTTAGATTAGATTTTGGCGTGTCTTGAGTTATTCTATTTCAATCACAAGACCATTATAATGTCGTCGTATTACTCTGTGATCTTTGTTGCTATTTGGGAACTGATTTCCTGTGGTTAATAATTTGACTATTGTGATCTATAACTGGTCTGTAGCGGTATATAATTGGTCTGTTTTGGTCTAGAATTGGTCTAATGTGGTCTATAACTAGTCAATTGTGGTTTTAACTGGTCTGTGGTGATGTATAACTGGTCTATTGCGGTATATAACTAGTCTCTTCTGGTATAGGACTGATCTCTTGTAGTATATGACTGATCTCTTATGGTATTTAACTGATCTCTTGTGGTCTGTAACTGATCTCTTATGGTACATTACTGATCTCTTGTGACATATAACTGATCTCCTGTGGTATATGACTAATCTCTTCTGGTATATGAGTGATCTCTTATGGTATATGACTGATCTCTTGTGGTACATTACTGATCTCTTGTGACATATAACTGATCTCCTGTGGTATATGACTAATCTCTTCTGGGATATGAGTGATCTCTTATGGTATATGACTGATCTCTTGTGGTATATGACTGATCTCTTGTGGTATATGACTGATCTCTTGTGGTCTGTAACTGGTCTATTGTGTACAGGATGTTGAATTTACACCCCCGACCGACCGGTTCCTCTGCCGATCGGTTTTTTTACATGTAAAAGGTTCAGAAGATCCTTCTGGTAAAGAAGCGATCTGACATATTGCTGACCACATTACCATAAAATGTTCCTACTAAAAATGGTCAGCATCAACATATTTCCTACACGACATACTCCAGGCGTAAGGACAGTTACTCTGCATTTCTTCTTTCCTAGTTGCTTGGAACATTTGGAGTTAATTACCATCGTTGTTTTCTTCGTCTCTTCACCTTTCCAGTGGAAGTGGTTACATTGTGTAGCTAGTTTGTGGCAAAGCTGCGAAAACTGTGCCTTTCGACCCGACACATCTGTCTTCAGTATGCGTAGATTTGCTTACCAATATTTGCTAAGTGAGTGGCTGTTATAGCTTACTCTTTACGATTTTTAACTGCCAATAGTTCCTTAACGTGCACTGCTACACACGGAACCACCGATGTTTCATCGATATCCTAGTGCTATCCACGATTGCTCATTGGCTAGTGAACTGGTCTACTAAGAACAAAAGGTCATGGTTTCGTCCTAATCAACGGCTTCCGTGTTTCTATCTGTCTGTCTATCTGTCTGTCTGTTTGTCTGTCTAAGTATCTAAATATATATCTATCTATTGCCCTTTCGAGCCGACGACGGCACATAGGGCAGAACCACAATCTTAAAAACAGAAACCTTGCGTGCCAAAATGGCACATATTGCAGAGATCACTGCTTCTATGGCTCTGTTTCCATAACAATACTTTTTTACAATGACAGCTTGTCAGGCCATCGATCAAACTCCTTAGTCGCCTTTTACAACATGCCTGGTAGGTCACAGTGTCACTATTCTTTACATCCCTCATAATGCGGCCACGGTAACAAAAGGATTTTCCACGTTTACCCAGTCTTATTTTTTTGTATTGAGGGTGGGAGCGGCACTGCGTAATACCGACCACATTATCACTTTAAAAATTATAATAATTTGAATTAGACGAATTTAAATTAACAATTATAGATCATTTGGGCACAAATAAAATATTCTCTACACGCCACACAAAGCCATCTATAGTTTACAAAGGCCAACAAACAGAAAATAAAATCAGGACATTCTCCAACTAGCATGATCCACAAACAATAAACAAAAGGAAAATACAAAGAACAAAAGACAGGTCACCTCGACACAGTTCCTTGCCACAAGACGTGAAAGACATCGCCAAGTGATATAAACATTTTTAGGTTACTTAGTTGGCCGTGTACGCTAACGCAAGCCTCTATTGGCAAGACGCTAGTAGTATAGCAGGAAGGATTTGGATATTATTTGTCCCATAAATTAACAATATAGCGTGGCGCCTTTAGCGCAGAATGCAAACGTGGCGCAGGGGGAGCTGAGCGTGTCCGGTAATTAAGGGGAGATAAAAGAAATGGTTCATTGTTATCTAACATGGATCGATAGTAAATTAAAGAGGGAAATAATGTGATAGTTTTAAATGTGTATGTAGACTTTACTTATTTGGTTCATAGCTGATGGATGACGTTGTTTCGCCGGTATATATATGACCCAACCAAGGGTTTTTTCGTCTATAGACGGCGGCAGAAACAATGGAATTAAGGCAAAGGTCTAAGGATAGTTTAGTCGATTATACAATATCAATAAAAACAATAACGCTCAATATAAAACAGAAAACAAAAGATATATTTAATTCTTGTATTATCTCAGTAGATATATAACATAACATACAGTGGATATTATACAACATCACAATAGTTACAATATTTAGTACACGGAGTAAATATATAGCATAAGGTTAACATCTATTTCTAGCTATGTAGTTGGGTGTCTGCTTAGATCTATGATATAAAATAGACATAAGTGGGGAAACTGGTAGAGATCGCAGGTGGGTCGAAGCTGGTAGTGTAAAGAGTTAAATATCTAGAGCTGTAGTTGAGACGTTATCATCTGCTACCTTTCTTTTTATATAGAAATAGGAAAGAGCATTTCTTGTTTGACTGTAGGAAAATATGGAATTATTTAAGACTTTGAAACCTACATTTTACCCACCCTTGGCCTTTTGCGTCTCGAGAACCTCTAAAACATATCTAATCTAATTTGTCGTGTTGCTTACTTAACCCTTTACAACTGATTTTATCGTAATCCCCACTACAATGGTACGTCTTTCTACATAAGCTACCAAGGGCTGTCCCTTCGTACTCTAATTTTAAAAGACCGGGTCATTCTCTCCATTTACGCCTATCATCCACCACCCTACCCGGTAGACATCAAAGACGAAATAATACCATTAAAAAAAGGTGTTAAAAAAACTATTATCTCTGAAAGGTTATGTGTAGGGAGAAGAATTACTTGAGCTACTATTAAATGTCAATGAAGAGTTATAAGAGTAATAGTACAGATTAGTAGTACAGATTAATTGTACAGATTAGTAGTGCAGATTAATAGTACAGATTAGTAATGCAGATTAGTAGTACACATTAGTAGTACAGATTAGTAGTACAGATTAGTAGTGCAGATTAGTAGTACACATTAGTAGTACACATTAGTAGTACAGATTAGTAGCAGATCAGATTAGTAGTACAGATTAGTAGTACACATTAGTAGTACACATTAGTAGTGCAAATTAATAGTACAGATTAGTAGAACAGATTAACAGTACACATTAGTAGTACAGATTAGATGTACAGATTAGTAATACAGATTAATAGTACAGATTAATAGTACACATTAGTAGTACAGATTTGTAGTACATATTAAAAGTACAGATTAATAGTACAGATTAATAGTACACATTAGTAGTACAAATTAGTAGTACAGATTAAAAGTATAGATTAATAGTACACATTAGTAGTACAGATTAGTAGTACAGATTAATAGTACAGATTAGTAGTACAGATTAATAGTACAGATTAGTAGTACAGATTAATAGTACACATTAGTAGTACAGATTAGTCTTTCTTCTTTCTTCTTTTCTCTTTTCAGTGATACCTAAAAGGTGTCGTGGTTTATATCATTTGTCGTTCTTGAGCTGCTCGAACTGTCTGAATTAGTGATTTTCGTTTGTATTAAGTGTTATTAAGTAAGGTTATACATACCTGTTATATCTGTCACTGCATCTATCCATCTTCTTCTGAGTCTTCCCCTTGGTCTTTTTCCATATTACAGATTAGTAATACGGATTAATAGTACAGATTAGTAAAAAAAAAAAAATAAATAAAGTACCCCTGTCACGCAAAGTGGCGTATAGGGAATATGGTGTTAGTGACCATAAATTTTACCGACCTTCGGCACATTATTTTTGGGGTAATGTGGTCGTATTACGCCCGTGCCGTTTTACTTTCCCAGAAAAAACCGGTACCCATTAAAGGCTGGGTGAACCGGAAGCCGTTGGTTGGGATCGAACCCTACCTCTTGTCCTTTGTAGTCCAGTTCACTAACCACTGAGCTATCGTGGCTCCCAGTACAGATTAGTAGTGCAGATTAATAGTGCAGATTAATAGTACAGATTAGTAGTACAGATTAATAGTACAGCTAATTAATGTACCTTCATAATTACACACACACATATATATATATATATATATATATATATATATATATATATATATATATATATATATATACACACCATGCCTCTGGCGTCTTGACAGGCGGTTGGTAGCAAGCAATCATGATAAAATCAGTAATTTTGTCAAATATTAGTGTCTTATGTTGGATGATGTTTTACTCAACAGCTTTCACATGTTGAAGTCGGATGTGTTGGGCCGAAAGGCACACATATCACGGCTATACTTCAAACCATAACACAAAGCACACACGCCCACTTAACGTTTTTTAAGGGCGGATGATGAAGAGGGGCACTAATTTAGTCACCGGGCGAACAGCTTCTCTCGTGGTTCAATCTTCTAATATTGGATAAACACGTTCGACGGCAGAATAAACAAGATGTATTCGTGGTGCCTGGCCTCGTCTCCTTTCTCCTGCTCTTTTTGTCTTCTGAATTTTATATCAACTCTTCCTTGAATGACGCTGTGACGTTTTTTGTTTTCTGTTTTTTGTTCTCCGTTTGCTACCACCTAATAACAGATTTTTTTCCAGTTTCATTCGCTGATGTAGAATTTACACAAGGAAGCCATGCAAGCGTCCTTATATCTCAGCACTGGTCTGCCCTTTGGTCTCAGCATTTAATAAGCATAATAAATTGGTAGGAAGGAAGGTACAGTTAACAGCGTATACGTTAGAATTAGCAACTAAATCAAACAAAATGGTTTTTAAAAGTTGTATAATTGAAGCGGATATAAAGATAAAGTACGAGACTTAAATAGTGGCTAGTGAGCTGGGCTACAAAGGACAAGAGGTAGGGTTCGATCCCAAACGACGGCTTCCGGGTTCACCCAGCCTTTAATGGGTACCGGATTTGTTTCTTGGAAAATAACACGGCATGGGCGTAATATCGACCACATTACCCCAAAAATCATGTGCCGTAGGTCTGTAAAATTCATGGTCACTAACATCATATTCTCAATACGCCACTTGGCGTGACGCGGGCACTTTACTTTTTTTTTTTTACGAGACTTCAATCGGCGTCTTAGCAGGCGAGTTTTCACCCACATGTGCTCGACCGCCTATTCATAATTGTTCGGAGACTTCTGGACAGTGTCGCTTCGAGCATCGAAACTCACGACGCGAGGCTGCATTCCTCACCTCCCCAGAGCAATACCCTGGCACCCATTTTTCCCAGCGGTTGGGTCGACTGCGGGGTATATTTTTTGTTCCAACCACGAGTACATCTCACACTGCTACCAGCGGGAATCGAATACAGGTTGTCCGAACATCGGTTGCCCAGTCGGACGCGTTTCCCAACTAGGCTGCCGAGGCCCCTCTCTGACATATGAACATTGAAATAGCCGCTAGCTCGTTTCAAATCACTTGCCCAACTTCAAAACGCTATTGCTCTGTAACCGTTTGTTAAAAACTGTTGAAATTTTCCAAATGTTATTAGAATGCAAAAGACCCTTTAAATGTATATTTAACAAATATCTTGCAGCTGCAGTTTTCTTAAAGCGGCGAATTTCTTTGATGTTTGTCAAAATTGTAAATTGTGAACCCCTAAATAATAGAAATTACCGTAGTTACTGGTCTATGATTAACTTTCACTAAGTAAAGGCGTGGCCGTAATGGGGAAATACCAGGAGAATTATTGTCTTCTCAGTTCGAGGACGGACGATAATATCAAGGCGTACCTGTATGTCCAATTTTCATAGTTGTGTGGTCCTGAAAAGGACCGTTTGTTGAACTAATTTAAGGTAATATAGGGCCAACATTGCGGGGGCTATATACTTTCATTCTGAATCAGACGAGTCTAAAAGATTAATAACTGTTTGGGGTTGAACATTCCACAAACCATCATTTTTCCAATATTCCTCTTCCTGTTTTAAGACGTGGTCTTCACATTTAGCCCAATAATCTTTGTCTATATTTAATAAAGCGAGATTAGCAAGCTTCTTTACATCGCATATTTTAAATGTTGTATTTTCATCTGCCACTTGTCCTTTTAATTTTGCCCAGATTAGTTCTATTGGATTTAAATGAGCATGGTAAAGTGGCAGCCTCAAACTTATATGACCGTGCTCTTGGATAATCTTATCTATTTGAAAAATCTGTGTCCTTTGTTTTTGCTTTACTAGAGATAGTAATTCAGGTTTTAAGTACATGTTATTAAATTGTATGTGCTCCTTTGTGAGCCATATCTTAATAGCATCTTTTGTACTTGATGACGTCGGGACTTTATCTTCAAGTGCAACAATGTTGTGGTACGCTGCATTGTCCATTATTAGGCAAGATGGTCGATCTAGTGATGGGAGAACAGAATTTTCAATCCAATGTCTAAATATGTGACCATTCATCTCAGAGTGATAATCCCGATTGTCTATGGATTTTGAAAGAAAAATGAGCTCTGCATTCTGTATTAGTCCATGTTGTCGACTACCTGCATGAGCAATTATCAAGCGCTGTCCTTTGCTGCTAGGTATTAATCTCTTAATCTTTCCATCTGATGACTGCCATTCCCTTTGGTTAGTGTGGTGAGCATTGATCCATGTTTCATCAAAGTACACAATACAATAACCTTGCTTGCGCACCTATTTTACTTCACGTAAGTACTTGCTTCTCATGACTACTATATGTGGCTTCTCACAGATGATGTTTCGTCCATTGGAATACTTTCTGAATGTAAAGCCTGCAGCTCTCACATTCCTCCATAATGTAGACTTTGATATTTCAATACTGTTGTTCTTTTTCAGCGATACTTTTAATGTTCTTATTGTAACAGTTTCATTCATACCCAACAATTTGCGAATTTCACTTCTAATAAGTTCACTGTCGAAATTATCCAACATTTTTGCTCTTCCTTGTGATTTTGTATATTTTGAACATTGACGATCACGTGCTTGAATCCAGCTATTAAATGACCGTTTAGATTATTCCAAAATGTGTCTTGTCCTATTCTCAGGGTTTTCTAAAGAATGAAATAATCTTCCTCGTTTAGCCTCTTTGCAAAAATAGTCATACATTTTTATTGCGATGTTTTGTAAACTGCAGAATTTCATTTTAAGACTCATGATAAATGTAATCGTTCCACGTCTACACCTATGAATGAACGGAAATGGAACACACAATTTCTCAAGTGTCTAATTGTGTCAAAAAAACCACTGCGAAAGCGTGCAAACACGTCAATTTTACCGTGTATGGATTTTTACTCGCTATTTTTAACTTAAAATACTGTAAACATTAAGTTTTGACTACATCAATGGGTCGTTATAAATTTATATAAATCAAATAAGCAACAATAATAACCAAATGTTTTTTTTAAATGAAATTAATTCCCTGTTGGGTTCTAATCATTATAACTTTACATGCAAATTTTGAACAACTTACAACAAGCGGTTAAAAAGCTATCGATTTTAAAAGTTGGGCACGAGTTATGAAACAAGCTATTGTAAATATGTTCAAACTAAATGATAAGTCTTACCACGAATCTGCTGAAAAGCGGTGATATATAACAACCTGGATGGACTGAGGGAGACATGTAAAGTATAAAAGGTAATTAAAGGTTTCCTCCCCTGCCTTGTTATGTGTATGGGGGATAGGGTGTCAGTGATCATATTTATTTTGATCACAGCACATTTTTTTGGTGATGTGGTCGGTAACACGCCTGGCCGCCTCTAGGGAATTATAGAAGGAAAAGGTATGTGTTAGCACTCGGAAAAAAATGACAAATAAACAACAACAGAAAAAAAACAAAGAACAATATATGGTCCGAAGCAGGATCGAACCCGTACTCCGTGGCACTGCGCCTTGCCACGAGAAGCCGAACGCTTGGTACACAGCCACTCAGCTAATTGAAAAATTAGCTATTGTGAGCAGTGTCTTACACGAAGGCGTTCCCATGACAATAGCATAGGGTTACGATTACAGATCGGAAATAATTTTTTTTTTCAATTCTCCCTTCTACTTTCCAGAAAAATCTATGTTACTCATTTTTAGAGACCGGTTGAAGGAGCTAAGTACAAATATAAAATATGAAATACCACGCACGGATGTGAGTAAAGCTGTAGAGAATGTGGAAAGTAAATTAAAATGGTGTCAAGCAGCTAAACCTATAGAAGGATTATGACGTTTCGGCCAAGGACTTCGTCAGATCCAAGACAACGAATAAGGAATACATAAATATACTTATCACAGTCAGAGCATGAAGTAGATTGAAGGATGCAAGGGTTTGTGGGGAAATTAAACGGACATGAACCGGACATAATATCGAAGAGACTGAAATAAACAAGCGAAAAAAAAAACAACTACGGGAATTTCGATCAAGGCAGAATAAACTGGCCGATTCATCCAGAGTACAGACGTACATGCAGCAAACCCAACACTTGAGCACAGAACGTTAACAGAATCCATAGCTATCACGTGATATGCTAGGACCAATGGCCTTTTGATGTGATTAAATGTATAAAAGAATTTCTTAAAATCGACCCTGAGCTTACGCATTGCTGCATGACCGGAACAAGAATTGATTCTGCACGAGAATTTCATTCCCGCGCACAAAATAAGAGGTATAAATAACAAAATCTGTCACAGAACGAGATTAGACCTAATAAGAAGATGGCGCCCGAACAAGCAGACGAGTGTGAATGAAATCAAACAGGGTTGGCATGGAGATGTAAGAAATTCAATCACAACAAAGTTGATATATTCAAGACTAGGGATAACTTGGGAAACTCACTAAATCTCGACTCTGGAACCAAATAAAATTGCCTGCACTTTGTAGTGGAAGAATAACCTGTGTGACATATCTCCTTCTGCTTCTACGTATACATCTAGACGTCAGTGTTGATAAACTCGAATTAGAAAGCATTGGTTAGCTCAAGGCTGGCGAGATCTCAATAGGGAACGGGCAAATAGATGTAGTGCTGCGGTAAAGCTGGTAGCAGGGTGGCAGTCATCATCATCATTGAGTGCCGCCTCCGCATCAAAGGTAGGCTACCATGGAGCGCCATTCCACTCTGTCTCTTGCTTTGATGGTGCAGATTGTCATAGATTGCCTTGTGCATCTTTTGATGTTACTCGTCCATGTTAATCTTGGTATGCCTCTGTCTCTTTTACTTTGTATTTTCCCTTCCAATATTACTTGTATTAGACTGTTGAGTCTTTTAACATGTCCCAAAAATTTCATTTGTCTTGTTTGAATTGTGTTTTTGTAAATCTCTTTTCATTTTTAGTTGAATTAAAAGACTTCATCGTTTGTTTTATTTTCTTTCCATCCAATTCTACCTATTCTTCTATAAATCCACATTTTAAAGGCTTCAATTTTCTGTTCTGTTTTCTTGTCTAATGTAAATGTTTCTGCGCCATACATGAATATTGAGAAGATGTAACATTTTGCTATTCTTAGTTTTAGCCCTAGTGTTATTTGTTTTGATATTAGTATATTTTTCATAACATTAAAATTACTTTTTGCCATACCTATTCTTTTGCTTATTTCAGTTGTACATTTTCCATCACTGGTTATAGTGTAGGTGTATAGGGAGCCAGTAGTGGGGTGTAACTAACACTCCTACAAGATTTGGTGACAACTTTATATAAAAGGAACATAACAAAACACTGTCGCTTTCACCCTTATGCGGAGATTTTGAGATCTCACTACAGTTTATACATCTAGATATTATTATTATTATTATTAATAATATTATTAATAAGCTTGAATTGGAAAACGTTGGTCAGCTCAAGGTTGGCGAGATCTCAACAGTTTACACTTATTACGTGAAGCTTTCACCATACCTTTTTTTCTACTTAAGTTTCTATTTTTTTATTAATTTCTCATGGCGAGATCTCAATACGGGTTACACGTTTAGACGTCAATATTAATAAGCTTAAATTAGAAAACATTGGTCAGCTCAAGGCTGGAGAGACCTCATTTCAACTTACATCTCTAGGCGTCAATATTAACTCTTTCCCCACGGAAATTTTTTATCTACGCAACAGAAGAGATTTCAGGGACAAAATTTGTAATGGTTTTAAGAATCAATCTACAAATTTATATTTATCTAACATATAACATGTTTGTATGAATTTTTTATATAATTGAACAAGGATTTAGATTTCACCAATACCAAGATGATACAAGACTTGTAAAAAGAATATGTTTTGATGTCGTTGACACTAATCAAATTGAGAGTGGCGAACAATGCGGCGAAACGTACGCTGCCAAAATCGGCGTGGCGCACAGTGCGGCGAATCGTTCGGAAAGAGTTAATATATTCGAAGAAATCATTGGTCAGCTCAAGGCTGGAGAGAGCTCAATACAGCTTATGGTTACGGTTATGGAAGGCCCCGGTATCACTGCAAACGAATTAAAATCCATAATAACTCAACCACCCGTACCAGTGGAATCATCCGAATTACTATCTCATCTCCCAAACAAAGAAAGGTAGCTGTAGTGCCCATCATAGCAGTCTCAGCACACGCCTAAAGATATAAGACGAAACCGCACAGAAAGTGAACACAGCCATCTGTTCTCCGCCATACGATATCATCATTCATCATAAACAATCAGAATATCGAAATATGATCGGCGTGCACAGAGCACTTAACTCAGCCGCTCCTGAACCAAGCCGGACTTTGAATGTAAGGAAACTTCAACACGGAACACTTTTCATACATAGCCTTCGATGGTTCCTGCCGCCTATCCACCATATTGACCGGAAGTTCACGTCCTCCTTAAAATGATGATCGTCATATTTTTTTACAATGTATAGCGCTTTGATGATGTTAGGACATCGTTTTTGACTCAAAAAACGAACATATGAAACACAGTTAGACGTCGGATCAAAGAGGTATTTATGTAACCAAATCTTGCACACCGTGTTCTAACTTCCCTGTTGAATTATGAACTCCTCAATCATTCCACAGTTTCTCAAGCATTTCAAACTCCATTGAAAAGAAAATCAGTAAATTCCAAAATGATCTGAACAATTTTCTATCTTAAAAGATGGACAAATTAGATATGTATATGTATAACACGATTGATAACCAGTGATGGAAAATGTACAACTGAAATATACAAAAGAATAGGTATGGCAAAAAGTAATATTAATGCCATGAAAAAAACTAAGAATAGCAAAATGTTACATCTTCTCAGTATTCCTGTATGGTGCAGAAACATGGACATTAGACCAGAATACCGAACAGAAAATTGAAACCTTTAAAATGTAGATTTATAGAAGAATAGGTAGAATTGGATGGAAAGAAAAGAAAACAAACGATGAAGTTTTAAATAAACTAAAAATGAAAAGAGAACTACTAAACGCATCATCATCATCATCATCATCGAGTGCCTTCTCCGCAACGAAGGTTGGCTACCATGGAAGGCCGTTCTACTCTGTTTCTTGCTATGATGGTGTAGGCTGTCATAGATTGACTTGTCCATCTTTTGATGTTACTCGTCCATGTTAGTCTTGGTCTGCCTCTGCCTCTTTTACCTTGTATTTTCCCTTCCAATATTACTTTTAGTAGGCTGTGTTGTGTTTTGCTCGTTGTGTTGTGTTTTGTTCTTTCTGCCTTGTCACGTGGCCAAACCATTTTATCTGTTGTTTCCTTATATATTCTATGGCGGGGGCTATTCCTAGCTTTTTTCTCAGTTCTTCATTTCTGATCTTATCTCTCAGACTGTCTCCTGTCATTCGTCTAACACATTTCATCTCAGTAGAGGTTATTTTTCTTATTGTTCTTGCATCTAGGGTCCAGGTCTGGCATTGGTAGCACAACGTTGGGATGAAGATTGTATTGTATAGTGCTCGTTTTGCTTGCAGAGTTATTTCCTTGTTGGACAATAGTGGTGATAACTGTCCGATGATTTGACAAGCTTTGTTGCATCTTGATTCTATCTTTGATGTTTGAGAATTATCGTTTGTCATTAGACTTCCTAGGTATTTGAATTCCTCTCCTTGTTTTAGTTGTCTGCCTTCTATAGTTATGTTGATGTTCTGTTTATTTTTGGCGACATTCATGACTTCTGTTTGTTGATGTTGATTTTCATGTTGTATTTTGTGCCTGAGATGTTGAGTTTGTTTAAGTGTTCTTGTAGGTCTTCTATTGTCTCATGTATTAGTGCCTGATCGTCTGCAAATAAAAGCTCGTTGATCTCCTCTGTCTCTGATGGGTTGGCTAGCTTGCATATATGGTCCATGTATGTAATAAACAGTAGGGGGGATAGTACGCACCCCTGTCTTACACCTGATCTAACTTCGAAGTGGTCTGTGTAGCCTGCTGCTGTTCTGACCCTGCAGCTGCTGTTAGCGTAGAGATTTTTAATAAGGTTGGTTAGATGTTGGCTTACTCCGTATGTTGTTAGTATCTCCCACAGTTGTTCTCTGTTTACTCTGTCGAATGCTTTTCCTGGTCAATGAAGGCTATGTATAAGTTTTGATTGTGTTCTGTCGTTTTTTCTGCAAGCTGTTTTAGTGTGAATAGTGCGTCGGTTCATCCTCTGTTTTTTCGGAACCCCATTTGAGAATCGCTTAACTGTAGTTCTATTATTGGTCTCAGGCGTTTAAAACAGAAAAAAATTTGGACCAAAGCAGGATCGACGCAAGTGTTCAGCCCTACACTATCCGGGAGATACTTGTCTGAACAAGAAAAATATTTCCGAGCTGTGATCGCAGCCTTATGCTATAGTTATGAAAACACCTTCGCGAAAAGACATTGTCCACAATAGCTAATTTTTTAGTTTGCCGAGTGGCAGTGTTCCCTAGTGTTTGGCTTTTCGTGGCAAAGCGCTGTGCCACTGAGTACGGGTTCGATCCTGCTTTGGTCCATATTTTTTTCTGTTGTTGGTTATTTGTCCTTTTTTCCGAGTGCTGTAAACATACTTCTTCCTCTGAATTGATTCACTGATTATCGCCTCGGAATTTTCCCTCTATAAAACTGAATATCATTGAAAAAAAAGAAATTGAATATCATTTCAACAAGGAATATTAATTCAACAAGGAATATCATTTCAACAAGGAATATTAATTCAACAAGGAATATAATTTCAACAAGGAATATTAATTCAACAGGGAACATCATTTCAACAAGGAATATTCATTCAACAGGGAATATCATTTCAACAAGGAATGTTAATTCAACAGGGAATATCATTTCAACAAGGAATATTAATTCAACAGAGAATATCATTTCAACAACGAATATTAATTCAACAGGGAATATCAATTCAACAGGGAATATCATTTCAACAAGGAATATTAATTCAACAGCGAATATCAATTCAAAAGGGAATACCAATTGAGCATACCTCTTTGTGCAAGATCTGCTGTATACGGAATACAAATTTACAAGAGTAAGCCAACTCAAAGAGCAAATAATCTGATAGAAGCAGTAGCCCAACATTCTACAAGCAACATAAAGGACACCAATCAACCAAAGAGGGAGAAGACTCCAACAAGGAAAAAGTTCGTTAGAGTTATAAATCTAAGATGGATACAGTACAGAACAACGGGAACATTACGTCAACAGAACAACGGGAACATTACGTCAACAAAACATACTTCTTCCTCTGAATTGATTCACTGATTATCGCCTCGGAAGTTTCCCTCTATAAAACTGAATATCATTGAATATCATTGAACAAAAAGAAATTGAATATCATTTCAACGAGGAATATTAATTGAACAGGGAATATCATTTCAACAAGGAATATTAATTCAACAAGGAATATCATTTCAACAAGGAATATTAATTCAACAAGGAATATCATTTCAACAAGGAATATTAATTCAACAAGGAATATCATTTCAACAAGGAATATCAATTCAACAGGGAATATCATTTCAACAAGGAATATTAATTCAACAAGGAATATCATTTCAACGAGGAATATTAATTCAGCAGGGAATATCATTTCAACAAGGAATATTAATTCAACAGGGAATATCATTTCAACAAGGAATATTCATTCAACAGGGAATATCATTTCAACAAGGAATGTTAATTCAACAGGGAATATCATTTCAACAAGGAATATTCATTCAACAGGGAATATCATTTCAACAAGGAATATTAATTCAACAGGGAATATCAATTCAACAGGGAATATCATTTCAACAAGAATTATTAATTCAACAGCGAATATCAATTCAAAAGGGAATACCAATTGAGCATAACTCTTTGTGCAAGATCTGCTGTATACGGAATACAAATTTACAAGAGTAAGCCAACTCAAAGAGCAAATAATCTGACAGAAGCAGTAGCCCAACATTCTACAAGCAACATAAAGGACACCAATCAACCAAAGAGGGAGAAGACTCCAACAAGGAAAAAGTTCGTTAGAGTTATCAATCTAAGATGGATACAGTACAGAACAACGGGAATATTACATCAACAGAACAACGGGAAGATTACGTCAACAGAACAACGGGAACATTACGTCAACAGAACAACGGGAAGATTACGTCAACAGAACAACGGGAACATTACGTCAACAGAACAACGGGAACATTACGTCAACAGAAAAACAATTCATTCATTTTATTTCATGTTCCTCTCAGGTCGAAGACGTCATGTAGGGCGGAAGTCATAGTTCTGCACGATGATTTACTGCTAGTTCTTAAGGACAAGAGGTAGGGTTCAATCCCAACCGACGGCTTCCGGTTCACCCAGCCTTTAATGGGTACCGGATTTTTTTTTTCTGGCAAAGTAAAGCGTCACGGGCGTAATATCGACCAAATTACCCCAAAAATCATGTGCCGAAGGTCTGTAAAATCAATGGTCACTAATACCATATTCCCTATACGCAACATGGCGTGACGGGGGTACTTTACTTTTTACTCTTGTAGTTCTTGGGTGCTTTTTAGTCCCCTGGTTGAGCCTTCCCTAGTTATTATTCTGCCTAGCGATGTTCGGGATATGTCTATACAAACAATGCTTCGGCTTGAAAGGTAAAACAATATAAAGTAGACACAAGTCTAATACTGGAAACAGTCGAACATGTCAGCATTATGGACAGTAGTCTATTAAAGACGCCAGATTAATGTAGAGATAAGTTAATCAAGGGCATCAGTTTAACATGTGAATCAGTCTCACTGTAGTTGTAGTTAGTAGAAGGCCCCGCTATCACTGCAAACGAATTAAAATTCATAATTGTTCAACCGCTCGTGCCAGTGGAATCATCTGAATTAACATCTCATCGACTATCCAAACAAAGAAAGGCAGCTGCAGTCCCCATCAAAGCAGTTACAACACAGGCCAAAAGACAGAAGGCTTGGCCACACCGAAAATGAGCGCAGCCAAATGGTCCTTTGTCATACGATAACAGAAAAATTCATCGCAAACAATCGGAATATCGAAACACGATCCGAATGAAATATACAGCTCACGGTGTGCACATAGCAGTAAACTCAGTAGCTGCAACAGCAAGCCGGACTCGGAATATGAGGAAACAGCAACAAGGTATACTTTTCAAACAGAGCTTCAACGGTTTGTGTTGCCTATCCGCTATATTGACCTGAAGTCTCACTATGCATCTGACCAATATCGGCACTAATTTTATTAGCACACGAGTTCAACGAGGATAGCCAGTCCATCATTTGCACCAAGCTAACATAAGTACTAGTCTAACATGGACACCTGACTTATAACATGGACAACAGACAAATAACATGGACACAAGATATATAACATGGACACCAGACATATAACATGGAAACCAGACATATAACATGGAAACCAGACATATAACATGGAAACCAGACATATAACATGGAAACCAGACATATAATATGGACACCAGACATATAACATGGACACCTGAATTATGGGTAGACCAGTGTAACACGGACACTAATCTAATGAGTACATCAATCAAATATGGACACCAGTCACCCATAGACACCAGTCTAACATGGACATCAGTCAAACATGGACATCAGCCTAAAATGGACATCAGTCTAACATGGAGATCAAACAAACATGGACACCAGTCAACCATGGACACCAGTCTAACATGGACATCAGTCAAACATGGGAACCAATCTAACACGGACAACAGGCTTATATAGATAGTAAACATGGACACTTGTCTAACCTAAACGTTAGTTTAGGGATATCATGGGGAAAAAAACAACAGATACAAACAGAAAGTTTATCCCTCATTTATAATCTAAACATAGACAAACGACATATCGATTATGTGCAAAACAATAACACAGGTTTACGACACGGACATATATGAGTGCGTCACCATATAAATTCTAGTGATTTCAATTAATTACCACATCTCAGGGATACAACACACAAAATAACGACATAAAAGAAACACGATGAAACAGAAATGACAATAATTTGCCACGGAGTCACACAGAAATCTAATCATAGATGAGTGACCATTAGGAAGAGGCGGGGCCTGAAAGATAATTACTTTACGCTCCTGGCCAAGAGATGACCCCCAGGCACGCTCGTTAGCTGAATTACGATAGCAATCGATTACACAGAATGGACAAGGAGTGGACATCAAAAAGCTGATGTGCGTTTGAGAATATATTGGCCATCCGCTTTATGTTTGCTTCGATTAACGATATTTCGGCCAACGATATTCCGTGCAAACAGTTTAACTAAGTGGAAATGCTGTTTTATCTGCTATTCGATTGCGTTAGACAATGCACATTTCAATACCTGAGCCAGAGGCTTTGCAGAACAGACATTGTTTTAGAATTCGAAATTTAAATCGGAGAAGGATCGATAAATAGAGGAGATGGATAGATAAATAGAGGAGATGGATAGATAACTAGAGGAGATGGATCGATAAATAGAGGAGATGGATAGATAAATAGAGGAGATGGATTGACTAATAGAGAAGAAGGATTGACAAACAGAGGAGAAGGGTTGACAAATAGAGGAAAAGAATCGATAAATAGAGAAGGTTTGCAAATAGAGAAGAAGAACTGGTAAACAGAGAAGAAGGATTAACAAATAGAGGAGGATTAACAAAAAGAGGAGAAGGATTGACAAATAGAGAAGGATTGACAAATAGAGGAGGATTAACAAAAAGAGGAGAAGGATTGACAAATAGAGAAGGATTGACAAATAGAGGAGGATTAACAAAAAGAGGAGAAGGATTGACAAATAGAAAAGGAATGACAAATAGAGGAGAAGGATTGACAAATGGAGGAGAAAGATTGACAAACAGAGGAGAAGGATCGACAAATAGAGGAAAACAATTATTTATCATCATCTAGAGTAATTGACCTTTAGGCGTTTTATAACAAACCAGCAACTCAAATATACATCATCATCAGGTAGCATGTCCTTTGCAGAACGTTACATTTACACAGCGTGTCTGAGAAAATCTCTGTCTCTAGCCAAATCATCCACACAACGTTACATTCACCACAGCCCGTCTAAAAGAATCTCTGTCTCTAGCCAAATCATCCACACAACGTTACATTCACCACAGCCCGTCTAAAAGAATCTCTGTCTCTAGCCAAATCATCCACACAACGTTACATTCACCACAGCCCGTCTAAAAGAATCTCTGTCTCTAGCCAAATCATCCACACAACGTTACATTCACCACAGCCCGTCTAAAAGAATCTCTGTCTCTAGCCAAATCATCCACAGAACGTTACATTCACCACAGCCCGTCTAAAAGAATCTCTGTCTCTAAATCATCCACAGAACGTTACATTCACCACAGCCCGTCTAAAAGAATCTCTGTCTCTAGCCAAATCATCCACATAACGTTACATTCACCACAGCCCGTCTAAAAGAATCTCTGTCTCTAGCCAAATCATCCACACAACGTTACATTCACCACAGCCCGTCTAAAAGAATCTCTGTCTCTAGCCAAATCATCCACATAACGTTACATTCACCACAGCCCGTCTAAAAGAATCTCTGTCTCTAGCCAAATCATCCACACAACGTTACATTCACCACAGCCCGTCTAAAAGAATCTCTGTCTCTAGCCAAATCATCCACACAACGTTACATTCACCACAGCCCGTCTAAAAGAATCTCTGTCTCTAGCCAAATCATCCACACAACGTTACATTCACCACAGCCCGTCTAAAAGAATCTCTGTCTCTAGCCAAATCATCCACACAACGTTACATTCACCACAGCCCGTCTAAAAGAATCTCTGTCTCAAGCCAAATCATCCACACAACGTTACATTCACCACAGCCCGTCTAAAAGAATCTCTGTCTCTAGCCAAATCATCCACACAACGTTACATTCACCACAGCCCGTCTAAAAGAATCTCTGTCTCTAGCCAAATCATCCACAGAACGTTACATTCACCACTGCCCGTCTAAAAGAATCTCTGTCTCAAGCCAAATCATCCACACAACGTTACATTCACCACAGCCCGTCTAAAAGAATCTCTGTCTCTAGCCAAATCATCCACACAACGTTACATTCACCACAGCCCGTCTAAAAGAATCTCTGTCTCTAGCCAAATCATCCACTTCTTCTGTCCTTGTATTCAGTGTCTCATTGATGTTTTAAAACCACTTTTTTCTTGGTCTACCTCTGGTGCGTCACAGAAACCATGCCTTCTGTTATTGTTCTTTCCAGTCCCATGTGTCCTTTTACGTGGCCATGATATTTTTTCTCCGTAGAATGTTGTTTATGAACCAGTTATTTTTAATGTTTAAGCTTGTATTATGTTTTATTATTACTCCTTTTTTTCATTATTCAATGCATTTTAAGGTTTTCCTGTAGCATTTTGTTTCGAGGGAATCGATTTTCTTCCTTACTGTTTGTGAGAGTGTCTATGATTCACAACCGTAACTCCAATACACATAAATGTGAACATAAATTGCGTATTTTTTTTAAACTCTTAAATCACTTGCTATAAAATAATAAAAACCATACGGCATCTATCTGTCTATTGACCTTTCGAGCCGTAATCGGCACAGTGGGGCATAGACCCAGATACTCTTTCCCTGTTTTGACATTTTCTTATTGAGGGTACTGATTCCTGCTGCTCTTGCCTCTCTCATCAATGTTCTTCTCCTACTTCTCTGAGTCGGCCTCTTTTCTCCTACCTGTTGTTTCCCACTTGAGGGCTTGCCTTGCTATTCAGTTATTATCTCTTCTCATCACATGTCCAACGTATGACCATCGGCTTTTGTTTATTACTGAAGATATTAGTGATTGATTTGCGATTTCTCTAATTTCCTCGTTTGTTTTGAATTCGTTCCACGCTATACCAAGTATTTTCCTTAGACATTTATTTTCGAATGCGTTCAACTTTGTTTCTATGTCTCTTGTTGTTTTCCAGCTTTCACACGCATACGTAAGGGTTGATAGTACATTTGATTTGAATAGTCTAAGTTTTGTGTTTGTGCTGATGAGTTTTGATTTCCACAACTTTTCAAGGCTTCTGAAAGACATTGCTGCTTCAGCTATTCTGATTCTAATTTCTTTGCTTGTATCCCCTTCTCGATCAATGTGACTTTCAAGTCAGATAAAGTGATAGATTTCTTCCACTGTTATGTTTTTTTTTTTAATTGTTTTCTATACGGCATACCAATATATACACTTAGACTATTCAAATCAAGCGTACTATCTACCCTTACATATGCATATGAGAACTGGAAAACAACAAGAGACATAGAAACAAAGTTGAACGCAGTCGAAAATAAATGTCTAAGGAAAATACTTGGTATAGCGTGGAACGAATTCAAAACAAACGAGGAAATTAGAGAAATCGCCAATCAACCACTAATATCTTCAGTAATAAACAAAAGCCGATGGTCATACGTTGGACATGTGATGAGAAGAGATAATAACTGAATAGCAAGGCAAGCCCTCAAGTGGGAAACAACAGGTAAGAGAAAAAGAGGCAGACCCAGAGAGACACTGAGAAGAACATTGATGAGAGAGGCAAGAGCAGCAGGATTCGGCTCCCTCAATGAGATAGAGCTGTATGTGCAGAACAGAGGCAGATGGCAAGGTTTGATAAAAGATCTTTAGAAGGATTGAAAACTGCTAGAATAAAAATTTGGATAAGAGAAAGAGTGTCTGGGTCTACGCCCTATGGGCCGGCTACGGCTCAAAAGGTCAATACATAGATAAATAGATACCAGTATATAATTTCAAGAATTGTGAGATCTTCTGATGTTAATATTTTAACAGGAGGGTGGAGGGGCCCTCAAAGTTTAATTTAGCTTAGGGCCTCACCAAGTCTGAAATCGGCCTGGAAAGCTAGATGATAGTCAAGCAGTACAACGGTGTTGGTACAGGTTCAGCGAACCTAACAGGGACTGACCAATTAAGAATACCCATCATGTTAGTACGGCAATTTCGTGTTGACTATGTCAGATGACAATTTTGTGTTGACTTACTATATCAGATGACAATTTCGTGTTGACTATGTCAGATGACAATTTTGTGTTGACTTACTATGTCAGATGACAATTTCGTGTTGACTATGTCAGATGACAATTTTGTGTTGACTTACTATGTCAGATGACAATTTTGTGTTGACTTACTATGTCAGATGACAATTTTGTGTTGACTTACTATGTCAGATGACAATTTTGTGTTGACTATGTCAGATGACAATTTTGTGTTGACTTACTATGTCAGATGACAATTTTGTGTTGACTTACTATATCAGATGACAATTTTGTGTTGACTTACTATATCAGATGACAATTTCGTGTTGACTATGTCAGATGACAATTTTGTGTTGACTTACTATGTCAGATGACAATTTTGTGTTGACTTACTATGTCAGATGACAATTTTGTGTTGACTTACTATGTCAGATGACAATTTTGTGTTGACTATGTCAGATGACAATTTTGTGTTGACTATGTCAGATGACAATTTTGTGTTGACTATGTCAGATGACAATTTTGTGTTTACTTACTATGTCAGATGACAATTTTGTGTTTACTTACTATGTCAGATGACAATTTTGTGTTTTCTTACTATGTCAGATGACAATTTTGTGTTGACTATGTCAGATGACAATTTTGTGTTTACTTACTATGTCAGAAAGCTAGAAAAACATAGACGAGGGACCCTGAGAAGACGAATGGAAGACGAAAAGGGCGATGTGAAATAAACATAAAATAGTTTGGGGCAGCTGAACTAATAGAAAAATTTAAAAAATTACAACGATTCGGAAAAAAATCTTCATCAGGTGTAACAAACTATACAAATTAAACACATCAATCTAAGGGAGAAAACACAACACGGATATTGTTAATTTATATTTTCTCCGTAGCCATTCTAGCTGTTCTGAATAAAGTTGAATGTTCATGTTGATTTGATGTTTGTGTTTATCTGTACAAGAAAAGCTAAATGTATATTCAATCATTCATTCAATCATTCATTCAAACATTCATTTATTCAATCCGTCATTCATTCAATCATTCATTTAATCATTCATTCATCAATCATTCATTCATTTATTCCTTCATCCATTCATTCAATAATTCATTCATTTAATCCTTCATCCATTCATTCAATCATTCATTCAATCATTCATTCATGTAATCCTTCATCCATTCATCCAATCATTCATTCAATCATTCATTCATTTAATCATTCATCCAGTCATTCAATCATTCATTCAATCATTCATTCATTTAATCCTTCATCCATTCTTTCAATCATTCATTCATTCATTCATTCATTCAATCATTCATTCATTTTCCTTTCGTGTCGAAAGCGGCACAAAGGGCGATAATCATAGTTCTCTACAATTGACGATTTGCTGCTAGTTCTTGTAGTTCTTGGTTGTTTCTTAGTCCCATGCTTGAGTCTTCCCTAGTAATTGTTCTGCTTAGCGATTCTCTGTGTCTGCTTTGTTTTCTTTTACCAGATGGTTTCCATATGAATGCCTGCTATGGAAGTCTTTTTTCATTCATTCACACATGAATGAAACACATGACCGATGTATTTCCCGCGTCTTCTTCTCATAAAGCTCGACACGTTTTCTTGTTTAGATTCGTCTTTTTCTGTTTATTTGAAATGTTTTCTTTCCAGTTTATGTTTGAGATCCGTCAAGGGCATTTGTTCTCAAAGACATTAAATTTCCTATCTAAAGTCTTGGTGCATTTTCAACTGTCACATCCATAAGATGTACATTAATGGGAAGTTATTCTGGATGTTGAGTCAGGGAGGAGGGTAGTCTAGATTGTGAATCCGTTGAGATATAGTGAGTTGTAATGAGACATGGTTATCTGCTCCAGGAGACATGGTACGTGATATAGTAGTAGTCATAGTAGCAGTGTTTGTTGCAGTAGTAGTAGTAGTACTAGGTGATAGCATTAGTGGTTGTAATTGTGGTAGCTGTATCGGTGGTAATAATAGTAGCAGTGATTTCAGTAGAGGTTGTAGTATTAGTGATCGTAGCGATAGTAGTTGTAGTGGTATTAATAGTGGTAGCGGTAATAGCAGTGGTAGTGGTGATGGAAATTCTCAAGACCTACAATTAAATATCACAGTTGAGTGAATACATCTGGAGACAGTCCAGAGCTACAACTACCTGGGACATACTATAACCAATGATGGAAAATGTAAAATTGAAATAAACAAAAGAATAGGTGTGGCAAAAAGTAATTTTAATGCCATGAAAAATATACTAACAACAAAACAAATATCAGCATGGCTGAAACTAAGAATGGCAAAATGTTACATCTTCTCAATATTCCTGTATAGTGTAGAAACATGGACATTAGACAAGAAAACAACAGAAAATTGAAGCCTTTGAAATGTGGATTTATAGAAGAATAGACAGAATTGGATGGAAAGAAAAGAAAACAAACGATGAAGTTTTAAAACAACTGAAAATAAAAAGAGAACTACTAAATACAATTAAGACAAGACAAATGAAATTTTTGGGGCATGTTAAAAGACACAACAGCCTAATAAAAGTAATAATGGAAGGGAAAATACAAGGTAAAAGAGGCAGAGGCAGACCAAGACTAACATGGACGAGTAACATCAAAAGATGGACAAGTCAATCTATGTCAGCCTGCACCATCAAAGCAAGAAACAGAGTAGAGTGGCGATCTATGGTAGCCAACCTTCGTTGCGGAGAAGGCACTCGATGATGATGATGATGATGATGATGATGAGTGGTGATGGTAATAGTAGTAATAATTGCGGTAGTAGTGGTAGAAGCGATATTAGCGATAATAATGATAGTGATAGTGGTAGCAGTAATAACAGTAGTAGTAGCAGTAGCGGCAGTAGAGATAGTAGTAATAGTGGTTAGTAGTAATAGTAGTGGTAGTTGTTAGTGGTAATAGTAGTTGTAATAGTAGTAGTGATATTACTAGCAGTGATAGTATTAGTGATAGAGGTAGTGTAGTAGTAATAGTAATGGTAGTAGTAGTAGTAGTAGTAGTAGTGGTGGTGGGTAGCAGTAATGGAAGAAGAATAATAATGTCCATGTTTCTGCATCATCAATGCTCGGTTTAAGATTCAAAATATGATTAGATGAGGTACTACTAAACTAAAACTTAGAAATGTTAGTACTGTCTGTCAAGAAAACGTTACATGTCATAAAACAGTTAAATAAATTCAGTAAAAGTTTAAATCGTTTAGTAAATCTGTAAGGTTTTAAAACAAACCACAAGAAGAAAATCATTAAAAACCCACTCAATAAATACGTGTTCAAACAAATGGAAAAAAGGATTGAGAATCTTATATGTACAAGCTTAAAAGATTTCTTTAAATTGTGTGATTGATTCTATTATGACCAATCGAAAGATAATCTACGTGAACCGAAATCACTCATGATAACAATTTACAGTGGTTACAAGGGGACATAATAAAGTAGATTGTAATGGATCAAGGGAGGCAATTTTTTTAAAATTCATCATACTAGACATTTTGGAGATGTAAAAGCCAAGGTTTTTTTTTATTATTATTAATCCTTCATTTCTTCCTTCAAATACATATTTGTTTGTATGTTGTATGTTTGTTCCTTCTGATGGCCTATTGAGCCGAAACGTCGTTCTGGTTTGTGTTTACCACTTCACGTGAAGCTTTCATCATACTGTTATTTTTTTTTCTAAATCTCTTTTTTCCATTTCTCATCATGTTGTCATAGTTCACCGTCATTCTTTTGATGTCATCAGTCCACCTTACTCTTGGTCTGCCTCTGCTCCGTCTACCTTGTACCTTCCTTTCCAATGTGACTTTTGGTAGTGTATCATGTCTCTTCACATCTCAAAAAATGTCAGTTATCTTTTCCGAATTGTGCTCAGTAACTCTTTTTTTCAATTTCAGCTGATTCAGAACTTCATTGCTTGTCTTCTTTTCCTTCCATCCAATTCTCCCCCATTTTCCTATAGATCCACGTTTTAAAGGCTTCAACTTTCTGCTCTGTTTTCTTATTTAATGTCCATGTTTCTGCATCAGAAGTAAATGTTGAGTAAATATAGCATTTCACAATTCGTAGTTTCAGAGTTCTGATGTTATTTGTTCTCATGTTAGTATATAATTTCATGTTAAAATTGTTTTGTTTTTGTTTTTTGCCATGCCTATTCTGTTGTTTTCCCAGTTTCATTACTGGACAGTGCCATAGAAATAACGTTATATCTCATCATCATCATGTGCCATACCGGTTGGCGTGGGCGATCATGTCCTTCCACAATCTTCTATCTATAGTACATCGTATCAGTTCTGTTGACTGTTTTCCATGCCATGACATCAAGCTATCCAGTATTTTCTCTGTTTGTCGTCCGCGATCTCTCTTTCCTTGAATTTTACCAGTTGTAACCAAGTATTCTAACTTTCCTCTTCTCATGATGTGCCCGACAAATGTTGATTGTTTCTTTCTGATGTTTTTCTACCATTCTTTAAAAATAAACCTACCTTCGCGACATTTTTCCTTTATTGGGGTCTGTTGGAGAGTGGTTGGGGGGGGGGGGGGGGGGGGGGAGAAATGAGACATATGGGATCGGAGAATAAAGGCCGCTTGTCCAGTGCTGTCGCCGTGAGATGTTCCGATCAGAGTTTTTATTTTACCACCAAAAGATTAAAAAAAACACAGTAGCGCCTTCCAGGATTCGAACCGGCGCTTTCCTGGTTTGGAGCCCGCCAGGTTATCGACTTATCGGCCACCCGCTCTCCTCATTCTCCTGACGCCCTATAACTGGACACGATAGAAGCAATCATGTTCCAACTACCATTCGGTTTCATGTCTGTGATACTAAAAAAAAAAGGTAATTAAAGTACCCCCGTCACGCCAAGTGGCGTAATATGGTGTTATTGAAAATAAATTTTACAGACCTTCAGCATATGATTTTTTGGGGTAATGTGGTCGGTATTACGCCCGTGCCGCTTTACTTTCCCAGAAAAAAATCATGTACCCATTTAAGGCTGGGTGAACCCGGTAGCCGTCGGTTGGAATCGAACCCTATCTATTGTCCTTTGTAGTCCAGTTCACTAACCACTGAGCTATCGCGGCTTCTTCATGTCTGTGATAGTAAAAAAAGTAAAGTACCCCCGTCACGCCAAGTGGCGTATAGGGAAATATGGTGTTAGTGACCCTATATTTTACAGACCTTCAGCACATGATTTTTTGGGTAATGTGGTCGGTATTACGCCCGTGCTGCTTTACTTTCCCAGAAAAAAATCCGGTACCATTTAAGGCTGGGTGAAACCGGAAGCCGTCGGTTGGGATCGAACCCTACCCCTTGTCCTTTGTAGTCCAGTTCACTAACCACTGAGCTATCGCTGCTCCCTTCATGTCTGTGATACTGGGCATTAATTCCGCAATTAACCGTTCCCGTGTCACAATGTCCAGAACCTTCTTTCTCCTCCCTCATTCTCTTTGATGCCACTGATGTCTCATCCCTTGTACTTTACTCTCATTCATCACGTGTTCTAATTTTCCACTTCTCTTGGCATGCTAAGCTAAAAGGTTGATTGCCTCTTTCAGATCTGTGTTAAGGACCCTCTTTGTATATTGCCTTCATTTTAGAACCTCTTCATTGATCTTTCTGACTTTCCAGGAATTCTCAACATTTTTCTGAGAAATCACATTTCCGTGGGTTCTAACGTTTCTTTTGCTTGATAACTTAACTGTCATGAACTGGAACTAACATATCTAGAATATTCTTCCTCTGTGTTTGTGAAACGCTTGCTCTTCTTCATCCACTCTTGAAAGGGCGTTATGGGTGTAGATGGTTGTTATATTTTATTAGAATCAACATCACTGTAGTCAGGACACGCCTATAGGTGCTCCGATCTCCTTCAAATTACAAGGGCCTACAAGAAGAGCTGGAAGCCGCGATAGCTCAGTGGTTAGTGAATTGGACTACAAAGAACAAGAGGTGGGGTTCGATCCCAATCGACGTCTTCCAGGTTCATCCAGCCTTAAATAGCTACATGATTTTTTTCTGAGAAAGTAAAGCGGCACGGGCGTAATACTGTCCAGATTACCCTAAAAAACATCTGCCGAAGGTCTATAAAAATTATGGTCACTGACACCATATTTCATATACGCCTCGCGGCAAGAAGTGGCTCTTTTTTTTATTTTTTTTTTTTATTTAAAAAAAAAAAGAGCCGGGACCACGCGCACGAAATTCGCTGCACGGTCTAGGATTCATAGACTGTACAGGTGTATTACTGATCAGATTACAACGTACGAGAAATAACTCAGTAACTAAGTAGGTTCATCTAGTAGGTTCATCTAGTAGGTTCATCTAGTAGGTTCATCTAGTAGGTTCCTCTAGAAGGTTCATCTAGTAGGTTCCTCTAGTAGGTTCATCTAGTAGGTTCATCTAGTAGGTTCATCTAGTAGGTTCATCTAGTAAGTTGCTCTAGTAGGTCCATCTAGTAGATTCGTCTAGTAGGTTCATCTAGCCGGTTCATCTAGTAGGTTCCTCTAGTAGGTTCATCTAGTAGGTTCTTCTAGTAGGTTCATCCAGTATGTTCCTCTAGTAGGTTCATATAGTAGGTTCATCTAGTAAGTTCCTCTAGTAGGTTCCTCTAGTAGGTTCATCTAGTATGTTCATCTAGTAGGTTCCTCTATTAGGTTCATCTAGTAGAATCATCTAGTAAGTTCCTCTAGTAGGTTCATCTAGACGGTTCATCTAGTAGGTTCATCTAGAAAGTTTATCTAGTAGGTTCCTCTAGTAGGCTCATCTAGTAGGTTCATCTAGTAGGTTCCTCTAGTAGGTTCATCTAGTAAGTTCATCTAGTAGGTGCATCTAGTAGGTTCCTTTAGTAGGTTGATCTAGTAGGTTCATCTTGTAAGTTCATCTAGTAGGTTCATCTAGTAGGTTCCTGTATTAGGAACATACTGGGTTCCGCTAGTAGGTTCATCTAGTAGGTGCATTTAGTAGGTTCATCTAGTAGGTGCATCTAGCAGGTTCCTCTAGTAGGTTCATCTAGTCGGTTCATCTAGTAGCTTCATCTAGTAGGTTCATCTAGTAGGTTCATCTAGAAAGTTCTTTTAGTAGGTTCCTCTAGTAGGCTCATCTAGTAGGTTCCTCTAGTGGGTTCCTCTAGTAGGTTCATCTAGTAGGTTCATCTAGTAGGTGCATCTAGTAGGTTCATCTAGTAGGTGCATCTAGTAGGTTCCTCAAGTAGGTTCATCTAGTAGGTGCATCTAGTAGGTTCCGCTAGTAGGTTCCTCTAGTAGGTTCCTCTAGTAGGTTCATCTAGTAGGTTCCTCTAGTAGGTTCATCTAGTAGGTGCATCTAGTAGGTTCCTCTGGTAGGTTCATCTGGTACGTTCCTCTTGTAGGTTGATCTAGTAGGTTTATCTAGCAGGTGCATCTAGCAGGTTCCTCTAGTAGGTTCATCAAGTAAGTTCCTCTAGTAGGTTCATCTAGTAGGTTCCGCTAGTAGGTTCATCTAGTAGGTTTCTCTAGTAGGTTCATCTAGGTGGTTAATCTAGTCGGTTCATCTAGTAGGTTCATCTAGGTGGTTCATCTAGTAGATTCATCTAGTTGGTGCATCTAGTAGGTTCATCTAGTAGGTGCATCAAGTAGGTTAGTAGGTTCATCTTGCAGGTTCCTCTAATAGGTTCCTCTAGTAGGTTGCTCTAGTAGGTTCATCTAGGTGGTTCATCTAGTCGGTTCATCTAGTAGGTTCATCTAGGTGGTTCATCTAGTAGTTTCATATAGTAGGTGCATCTAGTAGATTCATGTTGTAGATGCATCTAGCAAGTTCATCTAGTAGGTTCATCAAGTAGGTTCATCTAGTAGGTTCCTCTAGTAGGTTCATCAAGTAGGTTCCTCTAGTAAGTTCCTCTAGTAGGTTCTACAGTAGCATGCGATATGAAAGGCCACAGAAGAGACCGTCAGAACAGTCTCCTACTGTAGTTTAAAGCAAGCTATGTTATATCCGCATCTTTCGGTCCAACACATCCGACTTCAACAAGACGGTTTTGAATAATTGTTTGCCTTCCATCTTCAATCCCTACTCGCTTGACCAGACTAGCTAAGCCTACGGCTGTTTGTTTTCATCTCAAAGTGGCATTTTAGTTCCAATCTTGGAAGTTTAGCAAATTTTATAGATGAATATGTCCTGGGCCCATTACGTTTCTTTAATTCTTAAAATTGATATTCTATGGGGGTAGTTTCATTCTGTGACACCACATATAAAACATTCAATCTGTAACACCACATATAAAACATTCAATCTGTAACACCACATACAAAACGTTCAATCTGTAACACCACATATAAAACGTTCAATCTGTAACACCACATACAAAACGTTCAATCTGTAACACCACATAGAAAAACGTTCAATCTGTAACACCACATACAAAACATTCAATCTGTAACACCACATACAAAACATTCAATCTGTAACACCACATACGAAACGTTCAATCTGCAACACCACATACAAAACGTTCAATCAGTAACACCACATACAAAACGTCCAATCAGTAACACCCCATATAAAACGTTCAATCTGCAACACCACATATAACACGTTCAACCTGCAACACCACATATAAAACGTTCAATTTGCAACACCACATACAAAACTTTCAATCTGTAACACCACATATAAAAATTTCAATTTTAGCTCAAATTAATATTTATGTATGAATCATATGTTAGTAGTTAATGCTTGTAATATAAAGATAAAAAATGGGTAAATTTAAGAGTTTCGGGGTATATAATGTTCAATGTTTAACCATAAACATTTTTACATTTTAAGATACAGCTTCTTCACTTACTTTGAAGGTATAATAGAAGAGGTATGAGAATTGTATCTTCACGAAACAAAAATATATCGCGCAAGTCAACTAAAGCATCAATGACAAACAACTGTGGACCCATTATGAAGAAGTGGAATAAGATCTTCATCTGTTCTGGTTATGATCCTGAAGAAAGCAGTCAGTCAGCTATGAGTCGCTTATTAATTTCAGCCCTGAGGCTATTGGGAGTCTTGAATCAAGATCGAATGTCTGTCATGAACAACAATGATTCCAAAATAGAAGTCATTACTAGAATGGGGCAGACAGCAACTGTAACAATAAGACTCCAAATAATTTAACGGGAGAAAGAGAATAATTGAGAAAGATCGAGAACAATAAATTAAACTTGACACTCGAGTTAGACATTAGGGATCATGTATATCGGCAGAGAACAATAATAAAAACATAAATATTTTAACCAATGGAAATTTCCGAAACATAGAGCCAAATTAAGGACAATGATATGTTTACAGCAATCGGGAAAATCCACAATATAAAAAAAAATAGGGTTATCCATTGTTCTCTGTGTTTTTTTGTTGCTTGTGGATTTTACTTTTATTAGGCTGTTGTGACTTTTAACATGCCTCAAAAATTTCATTTATCTTGTTCTAATTGTGTTTAGTAGTTTTCTTTTCATTTTTAGTTGTTTTAAAACTTCATCAAAGTTTAAATTAAGATAACAAATAATAAAGAGTCACATTAAGTCATCCTGTTACGTTCTTTCTCTCACAATGTCGTGACACCAAATAAAAAAAACAGAGATGCATCATATCACCAAGCTTGTTCAATCTATACACTGAGCAAATCTTTAAAAACATCACAGAGATGCCAGGCCTAAACATTAATGGAAAGATAATCAATAACCTAAGATATGCTGATAATGCTGTACTACTAGCAGAAAATCCTAAAGATCTACAACAATTACTTAATGAAATAAACACGACAAGCAAAAAATATGGATTAGATATGAATATCAAAAGACTAAAACTATGATCATAAACAAAGAAAATACTCAAAACCCACAAGTGAATATCAAAATAAAAGGAATAGACCTGGAGTCAGTTCAGAACTATAACTGCCTTGGACATACTATAACCAGTGATGGAAAATGTACAACTGAAATAAACAAAAGAATAGGAACTGCAACAAGTAATTTTAATGTCATGAAAAATATACTAACATCAAAACAAATAATACCAGTGCTAAAACTAAGAATAGCAAAATATTATATCTTCTCAACATTTCTATATGGTACAGAAACATGGACATTAGACAAAAAAAACAGAACAGAGAATTGAAGCCTTTGAAATGTGGATATATAGAAGAATAGGTTGGATTGGATGGAAGAAAAAGAAAACAAACGATGAGGTCTTAAAACGATTAAAAATGAAAAGAGAACTACTAAACACAATTCAAACAAGACAAATGCGATTTTTGTTAAAAGAAACAACAGCCTACTAAAAGAAATCGTGGAGGGAAAAATGCAAGGTAAAAGAGGCAGACCAAAGACTAAGATGGACGAGTAATATCAAAAGATGGACAAATCAGCCTATGACAACCTGCACCATCAAAGCAAGAGACAGAGTAGAATTGCGCTCCATGGTAGCCAACCTTCGTTGCGGAGATGGCACTCGATGATGATGAAATAAAAAGACGCTAAATACGGCATCAATAACACACGATCATTCTTTTAAATGCTTGTGTTAGAAGGTGACCAAATAATCATGTGCATATTTATTGATACGTGGCCCTAAAAAGCATAAGGCCCATAGCATATGATGCTACTTTTCCTACTACGTTAATCCGGCCTATCTCCAAATCGTTTGTTTCTTTCTGGTTGGTTAAGCCTCTAGTTTGGTGAGTTTTTATCTGTAAGTTAGTTTTTATCTGTAAGTTAGTTTTTATCTGTAAGTTAGTTTTTATCTGTAAGTTAGTTTTTATCTGTAAGTTAGTTTTTATCTGTAAGTTAGTTTTTATCTGTAAGTTAATTTTTATCTGTAAGTTAATTTTTATCTGTAAGTTAGTTTTTATCTGTAAGTGAGTTTTTATCTGTAAGTTAATTTTTATCTGTAAGTGAGTTTTTATCTGTAAGTGAGTTTTTATCTGTAAGTTAGTTTTTATCTGTAAGTGAGTTTTATCTGTAAGTTAGTTTTTATCTGTAAGTGAGTTTTTATCTGTAAGTTCTCAACAATTTCGAGGATCGAGGAACGAAACATTAAAATTGTCCAAGAGTTATGCCCGTTAGTTCAGACACTAGACCACATTCTAATGGTTGCTCGCTGGCCACAACAAAACTAACTACCTTCGATTTTTGTTGGCAAAGCCCGCCTAATGTGATGTGAAAACAGCGTCTCTGGCAATGTCAGCTCCAGTAATGCGCTACATCCACCCAATGGAATTGCCACTAACATAAACCCATTTAGTTGTTTGTGTTGACGCTGTCCAGCCGCTAATGTTGTTTAACTTTCACACTCCACAATAAGTGAATCTGCACTGCTGTTTGTTTTAATATCATTGTGGTGTTTTAGTAGTCCTCTTAGAGATGTTACAGCGTATAACAGTGACGATGATTTAAATCAACGTACAGCATTCCACTCAATCTGAACAGTCGGACAACAGTTAAGAAGATCACTGGAGACTGCAGAATTGTGGTCTTACTGAAGAATGTTGAGAATAAGTTGGACAGCCAAGATGAATAATGAAAACGTTCTGAAAAAGGTAAAAACAGAAAGAGAGCTAATCTATAATATTAGGAAGAAACAATCATCATTTTTTGGTCATTTAATGAGAAGAGAACATCTGGAATATATTGTAACAACTGGGAAAATTGAGGGACGAAGAGATAGAGGGAAGCAAAGAGAAATGATATCAGACAGCTTAAGAGAATGGCTTGGCAGAAGGTTAACAACAGAAATGTTAAATAATTGTAGAGATAGAAAATTGTGTTGAGACATGACCACCTACGCCAGCAGGCACGGCACTTAATGATGATGATTATTTCGGAGTTTTTTAATTTGTAGTAGCAGCAGCCTCCGTCAGTCACAGTTGACTAAGGATTTAGCAGGGCAACAAGGAAATGTTATTGTTTTCTTTTCTTTCGCCGTGTATTCTCTTTTTCTATGAATCTATCTGCTTCTTGCTTGAGTTGGAGCTTTAGAGTGTGTTTCCAAAGATTGCGGTCTGCAAATATTTCTTCCCAGACTGCAGGGTTTATGTTCAGAGTTTTCATGTCCCATTTACACACATCTATAAATCGTAGTTTTTGTGAGCCCGCTACTTTATGTTGCCATATGCTAGTTGTTCATATAGTAATTCTTTTGGCAGGTGGCCATCTTTGACCGGTGTATCCGCCCCCCCCCCCCCGCCTAATCTCATCTAAGCAGCATGTAGATGCCGGGAGGCCTATGCAATTTGCAGTACAAAAGTAAAGAGACCCGTCACGCCAAGTGGCGTATAGGGAATGTGGTGTTAGTGACCATAAATTTTACAGACCTTCACTACAGGATTTTCGGGGTAATGTGGTCAGTATTACGCCCGTACCGCTTTACTTTCCCATTAAAAAATCCGGTACCCATTTAAGGCTGGGTGAACCCGGAAACCGTCTATTGGGATCGAACCTACCCTTTGTCCTTTGTAGTCCAGTTCACTAAGCACTGAGCTATCGCGGCGATTTGTAGTACCACTCCAAATATTAGTTGTTTTTTATTGTGTTTTTTGTTAGCTTAATTAATGTGGGGAAACAGTCTGAGAGATAAGATCAGAAATGAAGAACTGAGAAAAAAGTTAGGAATGGCCCCCGCCATAGAATATATAAAGAAACAGCAGATAAAATGGTTTGGCCACGTGACAAGGCAGAAAGAACAAAACACAACACAACGAGCCTTCAACAAACGTTGTGAGAACACCAGACCCAAGGGTCGACCACGAAAAAGATGGGTGGATGGAATATTAGAAGCACTAGGAAACATAACAGCAGTAGAGGCGAACAGAAGAGCAAAAGACCGCAAATTATATCTCCCCTCGACGCTGAAAGGCAGATGAGGAAGGAAAGACGAAGAAGAAGAATTAATGTGTGTGTTTTTTATTTATACATTACACGGCTGCTTGCTTTCATTTTAAACTGACATTTTAGTTCAAACCTTGAAAGTTTAGCAGTTTTCATGGAAGATGTCCTGAGTTTGCTGCATTCCGCCTTTAACTTAAAGATTGATACTTTACGAACGCGATTCACATTTTGAAAAAGCCCAAACAAAACATAAAATTTGTAGTAAAAGTCATTGTTTGGTGTAACTGTTCAAATCAGTTTATGTTTGAGTGACATGCTACTAATTAATGCTCGTTACAAAAATACCATCATCAATTAAGCCTGCTGGAGTAGGTATACATGTCTCTCCACAAATTTCAAACACGACAGTTATTTATCATTTCTATTTTTGACTTTCTACCAAGCCATTCTTTTAAGCTGTCTGCTATCTTTTCTCTTTGCTTCGCTCTATCTCTTCGTCCCTCAACTTTCCCAGTTGTCACAATATATTCAAGCTCTTCCCTTCTCATTACATGGCCAAAAATTGAAGATTCTTTCTTCCTAATATTGGAAATTAGCTCTCTCTATGTTTTGGCCTCTTTCAGAACGTTTTCATTACTCTTCTTAACTGTACAGGTATTCTCAACATTCTTCTGTAAAACCACATTTCTACAGTCTCCAGTGATTTTCTAGTCTGTTGTCCTATTGTCCATAATTCACATCCATGTGTTAAGACAGGCTCTACATAACATTTAAGAACTCCTTTTCTTGTTTCTATTGTCAAAAATGAATTGCACAGTATCGCCCTCATTTTTTGGAAAGCTGCTGTTGCCTGAGCCAATCTGCATCTCACCTCGCTCGGAGTTTTTGCTCCCTCAATATCAAAACAAATTAAATTTGACAGTTTTGAGGAATGCGATATTCAATTTTTAACCACAAAAACTATGTAATTTTAAGATGCAGCTTTTTATAATCACTTTGAATATACAACAGATTTAGCATGCATATTATATCTACCTGGCAAGACGCAAATGAGCAAATAAACTGAAGTATCAATGACATCCAACTCAACTGTGACAGCATGTTAGTGAATATGAGAAGAAATACTTCAAAGATGGGCTATTTTAACACTTTCTGGTTTGACATATTCAAGTTTTACTACTAGTATTATGAACATTCATAATGTAGATTCTACCAGTCATCACGGGTGTGACACTGAAGAATCATAAACATGTTTTCTTTTCTTCTTCTTCTACCTTTTTAGCTCCCTGTGGAGCATAGGTCTTCAACAAACACTTTCCAAGTCGTTCTGTTTTTTGCAATTCTTTTAAGATCATTCCATGTCTTCACCATCATCTTCATCTCTGCTTCGATCTGTCTTCTCCAAGTCCTCGTAGACAAAGGGTGAGTCGGCAACCCGGACTCCTTGCGGCTTTCTCCGGCTTGCGTCATATGTCTCTTAGACAGAGAGCCCTTCTCTTTCGCATTTATAAAATAATGGAAAACGTCTTATGCAACAAAGTCTATGTCAACAGAAGTTAGAAAGAGAGTTCATCGGTTCTATATAGAACCAATTCTGACCTATGGAAGCGATCGATTCATGGACAATAAACAAACAAATGAAAAGACGATTAGAGGCCATGGCGATGGGATTTCTCAGTAGAATGTTGAAAGCTAGCTGGACAGCTAAAGAAAGACCAAACGAGGAAATTCTCAAAGAGCCCAACGCAAAAAGGCAGCTCTAAAGAAAAATCAGAAAGAAGCATTCAACATTTTTCGGGCACATCATGAGAAGAGGAAAGTTGGAATACTTGATTACAACTGGCAAAATAAAAGGAAAGAGAGATCGCGGACGACAAAGAGAGAAAATTCTGGATAGCTTGGTGTCATGGCATAGAAAAAAGTCAACAACAGAACTGATACGATGCACTGTAGAACGGCATGACCGCCTACACCAACCGGTATGGCACATGATGATGATGTTACATTTATGAAGTGATGAATAGTAACACAACTAAAATATCAGTGACAAACGGCCGTGATTAAGAAGCACAAATTGCAGTTACATTTGGCGGATAAATAAGGGGAGATAAAAAAATAGGAGATCAATAAAGGGAGATAAATAAAGAGAGATAAATCAAGGGATAGGGGAAGGACACATATCCAGTGAAGTTATTTTAAATTAGAAAAGTAAATTGTAAATACATTTACATCTCCGACCGACGCCATTGAGACTCAAGCACTCTGGAAGTTAACTGTAGACCATCATCCTCCCACAGGTCAACAAACAATAAATCTCATTATAATGGAAACACGTAGGTCTGGGGTTGGCCTGTCATTGGCTCTTTCTGGGCATACTCATCGTAGAGATTATGCTGCTGCTGTTGATGATGATGATGGTGGTGGTTGTAGTGATAATGCTGATGATGATGATAATAATGATGGTGGTGGTGGTAGTAATGCTGCTGATGATGGTGGTGGTGGTGGTAGTAATGCTGATAATGATGGTGGTATTAGTGATAATGCTGATGATGATGGTGGTGGTAGTAATGCTGATAATAATGGTGGTAGGGATAATGCTGATGATGATGGTGGTAGTGGTAGTGCTGATGATAATGGTGGTGGTAGTGATAATGTTGATGATGATGGTGGTTTTAGCGATAATGCTGATGATTATGGTGGTGGTAGTGGTAATGCTGCTGATGATGGTGGTGCTAGTGATAATGCTGATGATGATGATGGCGATCGTAGTGGTAATGCTGATGATGATGGCGATGGTAGTGATAATGCTGATGATGATGGCGATGGTAGTGGTAATGCTGATGAGATGTTGATGGTGGTGGTTATAATGCTGATGATGATGGTTGTGGTAGTGGTAATGCTGATGATGATGGTGGTAGTGGTAATGCTGATGATGATGTCGGTGGTAGTGATAATGCTGCTGATGACGGTGGTGCTAGTGATAATGCTGGTGATGATGGTGGTAGTGGCAATGCTGATGATATGTTGATGGTGGTGGTTATAATGTTGATGATGATGGTTGTGGTAGTGATAATGTTGCAGTTGATGGTGGTGCTAGTGATAATGCTGATGATGATGGTGGTGGCAGTGGTAATGCTGCTGATGATGGTGGTGGTGATAATGCTGATGAGATGATGATGATGGTGGTGGTAATTATCATGATGATTGTCAGGAAGAAGATGCTAATGATGATGCTAATAATGATGATAATACTGCTGCTGATTATGCTAATTATGGTGCTGGTCATTGGGGGGGGGGGGGGGTCATGATCATGATATTGATGACGAAGCTAAAAATGATGATGTTAATTACAATGATGGTCATGCTGATGTTGATTATGATCATGCTAATGCCTTATTGCCATAGTGCCAACGCGAGCCGTCAGCTCTTTAACTCAGGATGGTAACGCAGCGACTTCAAGGTGTTTCATAATTTCCCTGGTTCTGACGGACACGTTATATCTTGTCCATCATTGAGCTACTGCAGTACTATGTCTTCTACATCAACAGATCCCACGATTGCGAGGACTAAAAGATTCTCACTTTCTTAGCCAGACGGTGAGAGAGGTCTTGACCAACTGTAACTTGCTGGATGTCGCGCTAGCTCGCGTAGTCAATAAAATAATAGAATTACAACAAAGTGATGCACATTACAAAGAAACATACATAACAGAAAAAAAAAATATATAATAATACAAGCAAAGTATCATTTCAGAAAAAGAAGAAAATCTTATGTAACAGGTCCATGTCTATAGAAGTGAGAAAGAGAGAAAACATGAGCCATTTAGAGTCAAATCTAACCTTTGGTTCTTTGGTTATGTTATCGAAAGCCCTGGTATCACTGCAAACGAATTAAAATCCATAATTGCTCAACCGCCCATTCTAGTGGAATCATCCGAATTAATATCTCATTTCCCAAAGAAAGAAAGGTAGATGTAGTCCCATTCATAGCAGTCTCAGCACACGCCAAAAGACAAAAGGCGAAACCGCACAGAAATGTTAAATCTAATCTATTGATGTGAATCATGGACAGTAGACAAATACGTGAAAGGATAATTAGAGGCCACGGAGTTGGGATTTGTCACAAAAATGTTTAGATTTTTTTAGACATTTAAGAAATGGACAAAGAGGAAATTCTAAAAGAGAGCTCGTGAAATCATCAGAAAGAAACATTCTACTTTTCTTCGAGCACATCATGAAAAGATGAAAGCTGGGATATTTTTTTTACAACTGGCAAAATACCGGGAAAAAGTAATACGGACGACAAAGAGAGAAGATACTATATAGCTTTGTGTCGTAACATGTTAAATAATCAACAACAGAATTTATACAATGCAATGTGGGCAGAGAATTGCGGAAGGACATGATCGTCTACACCAACAGGTTTGGCACATGATGATGGTGATGAACATAGACACGGCGGGGCGAAAACACGCAGCACAATTCAAATGTTGCTAGTGATAGTGGTATAGTAGTTTGGATCCCAGTTCTGCCCGCTGGCAGAAATGGGTACCCCAGTACTTTGGGAAGGTGAGTAGTGACACCTCACATAGTGAGTTTTGATGCTTGAAGCGACACTTTGTAGAAGTCTCCGAATAATTCTGAATATGCGACCGAGCACATATGGGTGAAAACTCGCGTGATAAAATGCCGATTCAAGTCTCAATGCCGATTCAAGTCTCAATGCCGATTCAAGTCTCAATGCTGATTCAAGTCTCAATGCCGATTCAAGTCTCGTACATTATCTTTACCTTATCTTAAGGTAATCTTACATCTCAGTATATCTATTTAAAAAAAAAAAACAAAAAACATTATTACTTCTGTTTTCTTCTAACCCCTTTACTCTCATGGCTTATCACTACTTTTTCTACAAAATTTTGCAGCTTTCTCACTCACTCTGCGCTATTGTTACCACCATCATCATCATCATGTGCCATACTGGTTGGCGTAGGCGATCATGTACTTCCACAATCTTCAATCTACAGTACATCGTATCAGTTCTGTTGTTGACTGTTTTCCATGCCATGACACCAAGCTATTCAGTATTTTCTCTCTTTGTCGTCCGTGATCTCTCTTTCCTTTTATTTTGCCCTTTGTCACCAAGTATTCCAATCTTCCTCTTCTCATGATGTGACGAAAAAATGTTGATTGTTTCTTTCTGATGTTTCTTTGGGAGCTCCATTTTTGTGTTGGCCTCTTTAAGAACTGATAATTACAATCATGACAAAGCACAACTTAATTGTTACCATCAGCATAACCTTAATTGTTACTATTAATTATACTTACTGATATTGCCAGCTTGGCATTTATAGATCTAACAATTATTTCACTGTATAGATTAAACAAATCAGAGGATAGGACACACATATGTGTCCTATACGCCGAATTATTTACTGAAACTTAGCTGCTCGTTGCTGGGAGATGTCACAGTCTGTTGCTGTTTGCTGACAGTAATTGTTCTTCATTATTCTTTGGAAATTGGCAAATTACCATCATCGGGTGAACTCTCTCACGATGTTTATAATGACTTGAGGCTCGTATCATGATTATATATTGTGCAGAGTTCGAGTTTTCATTTCTATTTCTTTTCTTTTGTGTGTGCGTGTGAGTTATTCTTGGTCTTAATGTAGATGAGATCAACTACCTTGCGCTATAGGAGAAGTATGATAAGACGTAGGTCGTGTATTCAAATTAAGCGCGCGAATGCATCGCTGCATCTGGAAATTAGAACTGAAGTGAGAAAAGAGCTGAGAATAATTCCCGCCATTGAAAACATAAATAAACAACATATAAAATGGTTTGGCCGCGTGATAAGACAGAAAGACCAAAACACTGTACAATTAGCGTTTAATAAACGTTGTGAGAACACCAAACTCAAAAGTCGATCACGAAAGAGATGGATTGATGCAATATTAGGAACACTAGGAAACATAACAGCAGATAAAGCCAACAGAAGAGCAAATGACGCAACATTATATCTCGCCTCCACGCTGTAGAAGCAAAATTTTGAAGCAAACAAATAGAAAAAAGAAAATCTGGACATCTTAAAGAACCGCATGTAACTTTCTGACACACTAATTATTAAAGAACCGACTGTAACTTTCTGACACACTAATAATAAAAGAACCGACTGTAACTTTCTGACACACTAATAATTAAAGAACCCACTGTAACTTTCTGACACACAAATGATTAAAGAACCGACTGTAACTTTCTGACACACTAATAATTAAAGAACCCACTGTAACTTTCTGACACACTAATAATTAAAGAACCGACTGTAACTTTCTGACACACTAATGATTAAAGAACCGACTGTAACTTTCTGACACACTAATGGTTAAAGAACCACCTGTAACTCTCTGACACACTAATAATTAAAGAACAGACTAACTCTCTGACACACTAATAATTAAAGAACAGACTAACTCTCGGACACACTAATAATTAAAGAACAGACTGTAACTCTCTGACACACTAAAATTAAAGAACAGACTGTAACTCTCTGATACACTAATAATTAAAGAACCGACTGTAACTCTCGGACACACTAATAATTAAAGAACCGACTGTAACTCTCTGACACACTAATAATTAAAGAACCGACTGTAACTTTCTGACACACTAATAATTAAAGAACCGACTGTAACTCTCTGACACACTAATAATTAAAGAACCGACTGTAACTCTCTGACACACTAATAATTAAAGAATCGACTGTAACTCTCGGACACACTAATAATTAAAGAACCCACTGTAACTCTCTGACACACTAATAATTAAAGAATCGACTGTAACTCTCTGACACACTAATAATTAAAGAACCCACTGTAACTCTCTGACACACTAATAATTAAAGAACCCACTGTAACTCTCTGACACACTAATAATTAAAGAATCGACTGTAACTCTCTGACACACTAATAATTAAAGAACCGACTGTAACTCTCTGACACACTAATAATTAAAGAACCGACTGTAACTTTCTGACACACTAATAATTAAAGAACCGACTGTAACTTTCTGACACACTAATAATTAAAGAACCGACTGTAACTTTCTAACACACTAATAATTAAAGAACCGATTGTAACTTTCTGACACACTAATAATTAAAGAACCGACTGTAACTTTCTGACACACTAATGATTAAAGAACAGACTGTAACTTTCTGACACACTAATAATTAAAGAACCGACTGTAACTTTCTGACACACTAATGATTAAAGAACCGACTGTAACTTTCTGACACACTAATGATTAAAGAACAACCTGTAACTCTCTGACACACTAATAATTAAAGAACAGACTAACTCTCTGACACACTAATAATTAAAGAACAGACTGTAACTCTCTGACACACTAATAAATAAAGAACCGACTGTAACTCTCTGACACACTAATAATTAAAGAACCGACTGTAACTCTCTGAAACACTAATAATTAAAGAACCGACTGTAACTCTCTGACACACTAATGATTAAAGAACAACCTGTAACTCTCTGACACACTAATAATTAAAGAACAGACTAACTCACGCACACACTAATAATTAAAGAACAGACTGTAACTCTCTGACACACTAATAATTAAAGAACAGACTAACTCTCTGACACACTAATAATTAAAGAACCGACTGTAACTCTCTGACACACTAATAATTAAAGAACAGACTAACTCTCGCACACACTAATAATTAAAGAACAGACTGTAACTCTCTGACACACGAATAATTAAAGAACCGACTGTAACTCTCTGACACACTAATAATTAAAGAACCGACTGTAACTCTCTGACACACTAATAATTAAAGAACAGACTAACTCTCGCACACACTAATAATTAAAGAACCGACTGTAACTCTCTGACACACTAATAATTAAAGAACCGACTGTAACTTTCTGACACACTAATAATTAAAGAACCGACTGTAACTTTCTGATACACTAATAATTAAAGAATCGACTGTAACTCTCTGACACACTAATAATTAAAGAACCGACTGTAACTTTCTGACACACTAATAATTAAAGAATCGACTGTAACTTTCTGACACACTAATAATTAAAGAATCGACTGTAACTCTCGGACACACTAATAATAAAAGAATCGACTGTAACTCTCTGACACACTAATAATTAAAGAACCGACTGTAACTCTCTGACACACTAGTAATTAAAGAACGGCTGTAACTCTCTGACACACTAATAATTAAAGAACCGACTGTAACTCTCGGACACACTAATAATTAAAGAACCGACTGTAACTCTCGGACACACTAATAATTAAAGAACCGACTGTAACTCTCGGACACACTAATAATTAAAGAACCGACTGTAACTCTCTGACACACTAATAATTAAAGAACCGACTGTAACTCTCTGACACACTAATAATAAAAGAACAGACTAACTCTCTGACACACTAATAATTAAAGAACCGACTGTAACTCTCTGACACACTAATAATTAAAGAACCGACTGTAACTCTCTGACACACTAATAATTAAAGAACAGACTAACTCTCGCACACACTAATAATTAAAGAACAGACTGTAACTCTCTGACACACTAATAATTAAAGAACCGACTGTAACTCTCTGACACACTAATAATTAAAGAACCGACTGTAACTTTCTGACACACTAATAATTAAAGAACCGACTGTAACTTTCTGACACACTAATAATTAAAGAATCGACTGTAACTCTCTGACACACTAATAATTAAAGAACCGACTGTAACTTTCTGACACACTAATAATTAAAGAATCGACTGTAACTTTCTGACACACTAATAATTAAAGAATCGACTGTAACTCTCGGACACACTAATAATAAAAGAACCGACTGTAACTCTCTGACACACTAATAATTAAAGAACCGACTGTAACTCTCTGACACACTAGTAATTAAAGAACCGGCTGTAACTCTCTGACACACTAATAATTAAAGAACCGACTGTAACTCTCGGACACACTAATAATTAAAGAACCGACTGTAACTCTCGGACACACTAATAATTAAAGAACCGACTGTAACTCTCGGACACACTAATAATTAAAGAACCGACTGTAACTCTCTGACACACTAATAATTAAAGAACCGACTGTAACTCTCTGACACACTAATAATTAAAGAACAGACTAACTCTCTGACACACTAATAATTAAAGAACAGACTGTAACTCTCGGACACACTAATAATTAAAGAACCGACTGTAACTCTCGGACACACTAATAATTAAAGAATAAACATCCTCACCATCATTATGATATTAAATTGTTTCTAAAATTACATAACTCGTTTATGATGCGCGGGTTCTAGCACATTTCCGATATATTTCCAGTATTGCAAGAAAGCCAATGAACTGAAATCCTTAAGGAATTAGGAAAGTTGGAAGGCCCAAGCAGACCTGGAGAAGAACTGTCATGACAGAATTAAAGGCTGCAGGATGGCTGTGGGGTCAGTTGGAAAAGACAGCACAGAACCAGGTCTGTTGGCAGAGATTGGTTACTGTTCTGTGCTCCATGAAATCCTGCGAGGTGTGACCCAGTCCGACATCGTATTCATTTTATTTTATTTTTTTTTAATTTTGCGTTAACTAGCTTTGACCTCTGATGAAGTCCCAAGAGACGAGGAACTGAATTTTGCGTGCTAATATGTTTTTACCTGGCAGCCGGATGCACAGGGGTCCCTCGCCTCACAGGCAGATAACTCCGTCTTCGGAGGTACTCAAATTTTGTTCCGTCCATGAGTAGTTGACGTTTCAATCCGGGCCTCGCTGCTGAGACCAGGGGTGGTTAATCTATCTATTAAACTATAAAATTCCACACTAAAGGCGGATATTTTCGATTGAAACATGCTAACATCATAACAAAGAAGTATGTGTTAGCATTCTTTGTTCTATTATTCCCTATTATCGCCTCGGAAGTTCCCCATATAATAATATTTATGTATTATTATTTGTACCCAGTACCTAACATCATAACACACTTCTGTCTAATTGTTGTTGGAGCTAAGTTTTGTGTTTATACTTTCCACTAACAAATATATATATTTTTTTTTCAATTTGTCATTCTTGTACTTATTATACATCTATAATGTTATCATGTTACAATGTTTAACATCCATATAACAATACTATATTTATGATATTTACAATTATATCTTATTATAACTCTATATCTTCGTGCTAGCTTTACGACATCAATAAATTTCTGCCCCTTTTCTAGTGTTTTTTTAATATCGTTATCCCTATGGTATCTTTACAATTATAATTATCTGTGCCTTTAAGTACGTTTATTTACATCTGAATCTTGTTCTGTCTTTACAACAACAATAATTATCTGTTTCTTTGCCAGCTTCTTTTAAAAAAACATCATCTTTGTGCTAGCTTTACGACATCTATCGATTCCTATTTACCTACACACAAGCTTTACGACATCTATCGTTTCCTATTTACCTAAACACAAAATTTACGACATCTATCGTTTACTGTCTACCTAAGCACACAATTTTACGACATCTATGATTTCCTGTCTACAGAAACACACACTTGACGACATCTATGGTTTCCTGTCTACAGAAGGACACACTTTACGACATCTATCGTTTCCTGTCTACAGAAAGACACACTTTACGACATCTATGGTTTCCTGTCTATAGAAGGACACACTTTACGACATCTATGGTTTCCTGTCTACAGAAAGACACACTTTACGACATCTATAGTTTCCTGTCTACAGAAACACACATTTTACGACATCTATAGTTTCCTGTCTACAGTAATACACACTTTACGACATCTATGGTTTCCTGTCTATAGAAGGACACACTTTACGACATCTATAGTTTCCTGTCTACAGAAAGAGACACTTTACGACATCTATAGTTTCCTGTCTACAGAAACACACACTTTACGACATCTATGATTCCCTTTCTACAGATGGACACACTTTACGACATCTATAGTTTCCTGTCTACAGAAAGACACACTTTACGACATCTATGATTTCCTGTCTACAGAAGGACACACTTTACGACATCTATGATTTCCTGTCTACAGAAGGACACACTTTACGACATCTATAGTTTCCTGTCTACAGAAACACACACTTTACGACATCTATGATTTCCTGTCTACAGAAACACACACTTTACGACATCTATGATTTCCTGTATACAGAAACACACACTTTACGACATCTATAGTTTCCTGTCTACAGAAAGACACACTTTACGACATCTATAGTCTACGCCTGGGACAAATGTTTTGTGAACGCGTAAACAACATCAAACATGATTCTGGCACTCCTGTCTCATCCCATTTCAGGCCTACAGGCCATAATACCTCTATTGACTTCCGGGTTACTGGCATCATCTCTTGCTCCACTGATGACTTCCGTGTTACTGACATTACATCTTGTTCCACTGATACCCGTAGCCGTTTCATATTGGAGAACCGACTCATAGCCCGCTTTGGTACTCTCCAACCGAGAGTATTAAACTCTTTTCACTATTTTTCTTTAATCTCTAGTCTCCTCTCCACTTATTTTCTGTGTTCTATCCTTCTTCCTGCCTGTGGTATATTTATTACCTTGCTTTGTTCTTTTTCCCCGTTGTCACTCCTTTCCTCTTTTACTCCTTTCCCCGTTTGCGTTTTCTTTGTACCCTATGGAACACCCCCTTTCAATTTTCAAACTTTTCCTATTTTTCTTTGTTTAATTCCTTTCGTCTCATTAAATTCTACGCACCCTATTGTCTATTAATATTTTAACCATACTCTACGTTAATCCTGGGCAACGTCTTTTCCGCCATTTTATTTTTACATCTGTGTAGGGTAGTTTTGAATTCTGACTCGGAATTTTGTGTTTAATGTGTTTAGTTTGTTTGATACACCTGATGAAGGCTTTTGCCGGAACGTTGTATTCTGTCTTGTTTTTTATTTATCTAGCTGCTCAATACCATTTATGTTTATTTTCTTCGACATCTACAGTTTCCTGTCTATCGAAAAAGCTTCACGTCATCGCTATTTTCCATCTATGATTAATTAATAACCATTCCCTCTCCCCCCCCCCCCCCCCCCCAACTCCCCTTATTAACAAACATGTCATCGTTGCTAATAGTAGTTTTCTAATTACGCAAAAATTAACGGAAAATGGCTGCCAGTACGAGCAAAATAATTGGATATTGGCAAAAGGAAAGTTTCTTTAAAAAGAATTGTCTCTAGGCGGTATGAATAAATGAAGAAAGGGAGAGAAGTAATGCAAGAGCAATAAAGGGAAATAAATGAGAAGATGTGAAATTAGCGATAATTAGTGAAAGTAGAGGATGGGTTCTTTTGTTTTTGTTTGTAAATGGGTTGGGTGGGAGAGAGTTATGGGGGAAAGGAAGGGGTAAAGTAAGATTTGAGTTAATCTAATAATGATGGGGTGAGTGAGTGAGTGAGTGAGTGAGTGAGTGAGTGAGTGAGTGAGTGAGTGAGTGAGTGAGTGAGTGAGTGAGTGAGTGAGTGAGTGAGTGAGTGAGTGAGTGAGTGAGTGAGCGAGCGAGCGAGCGAGCGAGTGAGTGAGTGAGTGAGTGAGTGAGTGAGTGAGTGAGTGAGTGAGTGCGTGAGTGAGTGAGTGAGTGAGTGAGTGAGTGAGTGAGTGAGAGAGTTAATGAGTAACTGAATGATGAGTAAGTGGGTGAGTGAGTGTGGATGTGAGTAAGTGAGTACGTGAGTGAGTTAATGATGAGTGAGTGAGTGAATGATGTGTGAGTGAATGAGTGATAAGTGAGTGAGTGGATGAGAGAGTGTGGATGTGAGTGAGTGAGTGAGTGAGTGAGTGAGTGAGTGAGTGAGTGAGTGAGTGAGTGAGTGAGTGAGTGAGTGAGTGAGTGAGTGAGTGAGTGAGTGAGTGAGTGAGTGAGTGATAAGTGAGTGAATAGATGAGTGAGTGTGGATGGGAGTAAGTGAGTGAGTGAGTGGATGAGTGAGTGAATGAGTGAGTGGGTACATGAGTAAGTGGGTGAATGACCGTTGAGTGAGTGAGAAAGTGAGTCAGTGAGTGAGTGAGTGAGTCAGTCAGTCAGTCCAGCAAATCAGTCAGTCTGTACGGTACTGCGTGAGCACAAGTCAAGAAAACGATCACACTTTTTTCAAAAAACGCATAACCACATTCCATTTAAAGTTGAAATAAACATGCAACAACAAACGCTATAAACAGAACACGATCACAACTAACAAAACATGCAGAAGATCTACTCACATTCGAACCATAACTCCACTTTACGGTGTGAACAACCTCCTCCGGATTCGGGTTCCACTTCACTGCTCCGGGAGGGGGCGAACACACTCTCTGCGCGACCACCGCACAAGATGTCAAACCCAGCACTACGGCAAATGTCACGAGAACCATCATTAAGATGTCATCAATGGAACAGCCTCTCCTTAACAGCGTTTATCGTGGGGGAAACTGTATTCAGCTGTTTATCATGAGATGTAGATATTTTGTCCTGGAGTCAGCTGTTTATCATGAGATGTAGATATTTTGTCCTGGAGTCAGCAGTTTATTATGAGATGAAGATATTTTGTCATAGAGTCAAATGTTTATCATGAGATGTAGATATTTTGTCCTAGAGTCAAATTTTTATCATGAGATGTAGATTGTTTTCCTAGACGCAACTGTTTATCATGAGATGTAGATTGTTTTACTAGACGCAACTGTTTATCATGGGATGTAGATTGTTTTCCTAGACGCAACTGTTTATCATGAGATGTAAATTATTTTCCTAGACGCAACTGTTTATCATGAGATGTAGATTATATTCCTAGACGCAACTGTTTATCATGAGATGCAGATTGTTTTCCTAGACGCAACTGTTTATCATGAGATGTAGATTATTTTCCTAGACGCAACTGTTTATCATGAGATGTAGATTGTTTTCCTAGACGCAACTGTTTATCATGAGATGATTATTTTCCTAGACGCAACTGTTTATCATGAGATGTAATTTTTTTTTTCAGGGATCACCTGTTCCTAATGAGATGCTGTTTTTCTTCCTTGATGCAATTAAAAAAACTGTTTATATAAAAATGACACTGTTTATCATAGGATCCAGTTCTTTTATTGGATGACTGTATCAGAGGTGGGGCTATTTACGTTGAAATGGTGCTATTTATCACCTATGACACATCCGTTTATACCTGATACACAATTGTTTATACTGGAATTTGATTGCCTATTTCAGGTAGTAACTGTTCATTCTTAGTCAGCTGTTAACAGTTTCCTATAAATGTCTTTTACGACATTTACAACTGTTATTAATTACTGTTTAAATCATTTTGCACATCTTGTTTATCAATAGATGAGACTGTTTATCAGTAAGTTGGGTTATATCGAAGAGATGTTTACTGTTTATCATGAAATATTTGCTGATTTTTTTTTTCAGGAGTGCTGCTGCTTATCATGTGACACAGACGTTTATCCTGAAATGAGGGAATTTGAACGAAAATCATTAAATATAAACAATAAAGATAAAGCAGTATCAAAAAGCGAAGCAAAGTCAGTAAACAAAGTAAATGTAAATTATAATTAAATTTCTACTTTTTCACAGTTGATTATCGCTGATACTTAGTTGATTTTCTCATTTTTGCTCTACGAGGAAGATCAAATACATATGAATCTTCTATTATACATTCATTATGGAAAATAGACAAACAAATGAATAAACGATTAGAGGCCACAGAGATGAGATTTCTCAGAAAAATTTTGAACATTCCTTGAACAGCTAAAAAGACCAATGAGGACATTCTCAAAGAGGCCAACACAAAAAGGGGGTTCTTAAAAAACATCAGAAAGGAACACAATTTTTTTGGCACATCATGAGAAGAGAAAAAACTGTAATACTTGGTTACAACTGGCAAAATACAGGAAAAGAGAGATCACGGACAGTGAGAGAAGATACTTGATAACTTGGTATCATGACAAGGAAGATAACAACATAATTGATACGATGCTCTGTGGACAGAAAATTATGGAATGATATGATCACCTACACCAAACAATATGGCACATGATGATGATGATAATATATACATTGAATGAGATTAGAAAATGCATTTTGAAATTTAGAAACTTTTGTGGTTAAAAGTGAATATTGCATATCATCAAATTATCCAGTTTACTTAAATGTGATCTCTTTTGTTCCGAGCATTAACTACTAAAATATTGTTCAAACATTGATAGGTTACATAGATAGATTACATAGAAAGATTACATAGATAAATTACATAGATAAGTTACACAGACAGATTACACAGATAGATTACATAGAAAGATTACATAGATAAATTACATAGATAGGTTACACAGATAGATTACACAGATAGATTACATAGATAGATTACATAGAAAGATTAAATAGATAAATTACATAGATAGGTTACACAGACAGATTACACAGATAGATTACGTAGAAAGATTACATAGATAAATTACATAGATAGGTTACACAGACAGATTACACAGATAGATTACATAGATAGATTACATAGAAAGATTAAATAGATAAATTACATAGATAGGTTACACAGACAGATTACACAGATAGATTACATAGAAAAATTACATAGATAAATTACATAGATAGGTTACACAGACAGATTACACAGATAGATTACATAGATAGATTACATAGAAAGATTAAATAGATAAATTACATAGATAGGTTACACAGACAGATTACACAGATAGATTACATAGAAAGATTACATAGATAAATTACATAGATAGGTTACACAGACAGATTACACAGATAGATTACATAGATAGACTACACATATATATTACATAGAAAGATTACACAGATAGATTACATAGATAGACTACACAGATAGATTACATGGATATAGATCATCATAAGCAATCGGAATATCAAAACACGATCCGGAAGAAATACACAGCTCACGGTGTGTGCAGAGCACTAAACTCAGTAGCTCCGGCAGCAAACCGAACTTGGAATATGAGGAAACTGCAACAAGGAATACTTTTCAGGTGGAGTCTCAATGGTTCCTGCCACCTATCCACCTTATTGATCACAAGTCCCTTTGTGAAAGATACAACGTAAAATTCATTCTCGGTGGTCTAGTGGTAAGGCGACAGAAACTGGACAGGAAGATAGCAGGTTCAAATCTGTATCGGGTTCAAACCTGTAGGAATTTCTTTTTTCAAAAATTTAATCCGAAATGGCAACGCAGCGTGATCGTTTCCTGGTCAGGGGATAGTGAGATGATTCGACGTCTAGCACTCTCGCAGGCCGGTAGAAACAGGACGTCCCGTGTGCATTCGCGCACGTTAAAGAACATTTGGTAATTAAAAATTGAAATGAGTTGGCTAAAAGTGGCCGCCGCCCAGGCCAAAATTTTCAGCAAAATCTACCACACAGATGGATACCAGACCGTACGACGGAGCTCGTGCTCGTGCCCAGAGTTATTCTCAGTTTTCTTGATATTTCGAGGGAAAAATAGGAGCAATTGTAGCTTCGTTCGGAGTGTAGGGACAACGATCCTAAGATCCTTCTTCTTCTACCTTTCAGCTCCCTGTGTAGCATAGGTCTTCAACAAACACGTTCAGCTCCCTGTGTAGCATAGGTCTTCAACAAACACGTTCAGCTCCCTGTGTAGCATAGGTCTTCAACAAACACGTTCAGCTCCCTGTGTAGCATAGGTCTTCAACAAACACGTTCAGCTCCCTGTGTAGCATAGGTCTTCAACGAACACTTTCAGCTCCCTGTGGAGCATATGTCTTCAACAAACACTTTCAGCTCCCTGTGGAGCATATGTCTTCAACAAACACTTTCAGTTCCCTGTGGAGCATATGTCTTCAACAAACACTTTCAGTTCCCTGGGGAGCATATGTCTTCAACAAACACTTTCAGTTCCCTGTGGAGCATATGTCTTCAATAAACATTTTCAGCTCCCTGTGGAGCATAGGTCTTCAACAAACACTTTCAGCTCCGATATAGCGATCGACGACTTCAATGTACACCCAACATTAAATTTAAATTTTTTCTGCTAGAATAGAGCGGCACGGGCGTAATACTGACCACATTACCCCAAAAAATAATATGCCGTGTGTCTATAATAAAATAAGAGGACTTAACGCCATATTTCCGCCCTATAGGCCACGTGGTTATACGGGATTGTTTACTTACTATTACGGGGACTGGTTGATACTTTAGTTTTCTTCATCATGTCCTCGTCATCATCATGTGCCACACCAGTTTGGCACAGGTGATCATGTCCTTCCAAAATGTTCTATTCACAGTGCATTGTATCAGTTCTGTTGTTCAATGTTTTCCTCACATGACAGCAAGTTATCTATAAGTTATCTATAACGAATGAGAATACAAAAAGCAAATGCTGTCACATACCAGCTTTCACCATTGTTAAGACATCCAAACATTTCTATGTCAGCTAAACAACAAATGATAAATAGTATTTTCATACCAACTTTGTGCTATGAAAGTCAAACATGGACCCTTTCTAAATCACAATTAAGAAAGATCATTACATGTGTGATGCGATGCTTGAGAAAAGTAACAAACAACACAAGAAGAGATAGAATACCAAATGAAACCATAAGAAAAATGGTAGGAACAAAACCCTGCCAAGAGTATTTAGAGCAACAACAATTTAACTGGTTTGGCCACCTGGTCAGAATGAATCCTCACCAATCAGCATCAAGGGCGTTCTTCTCGAGAATGCATGGAAAAAGACCAAGAGAAAGTCTTAGAAGAAGATGGATACATGCAGTGACAGAGACATGTAGCAACAAAGGAAAATTCAGACAGTTCGAGCAGCTCAAGAACGACAAATGATATAACTACGACACCTTTTAGGTATCAGTGAGAAAGAGAAAAGAAGAAGGAGAAAAGATCTATAACGAAACTTTGCCAATATTTTCATTATCATCAATGATCTTAACTATGGCTGTTCCGACACCTATTTGAGACCTTCTCCTTTTATTTTTCTATTTGTCCATACAATTCACATAATCTTTCTTCAAAACCATTTTCACTTTATCGCAAAGCCAGTGTGTTACCATCTCAAAATCTAACTCCTAGTTTTATCAGAGATTAGAATAAAAAGGCAAACGATGTAAAGAAAATCTTGGGAGTTAGAAATCGAAGCGAGTAGGCTGCATGCCGCTGCCATGAACATGCTTTAAAGGAAGAAAAAAAGATAGAAGCAGCCCGAATATGCGGCAAGGCGGAGTATAGGGAATATTGTTACTTTCCTTATTTGTATAGACCTTTGGTACATTTTGGGGGGGGGGGGGGGGGGTGTCATGTGGTCGGTATTATATCATAGTACATTCTCTCTCGAACAGTAGTGAAAGAAAGCAACAAGAAGGGTCTCAGTATGAATAGTAAGAAAACAGAAGTAATGGTCATATCGAAGAAACAATCATCACCAGCATGCAGCATAAAAATAAACAGGACAAATTTGAAACAAGTGCAATGCGTCAAATACATGGCCACAATAATAACATCGGATGGAATATGCACCACGGAAATAAAAAGCAGAATAGCTCAGGCCAAAATAGCATTTCATAAAATGAAAAATATCTTATGCAACAAATCTATGTCAATAAAAATGAGAAAGAGAGTTCATCGGTGCTATATAGAACCAATTCTGACCTATTGAAGCGAATCATTGACAGTAGATAAACAAATGAAAAGACGATTAGAGGCCACAGAGATGGAATTTCTCAGAAGAATTTTGAAAGTTCCCTGGACAGCTAAAAAGACCAATGAGGAAGTTCTCAAAGAGGCCAATGCAAAAAAGGCAATTCCTAAAAAAACATCAGAAAGAAGCAATCAACATTTTTCAGGCACATCATGAGAAAAGGAAAGTTGGAATACTTGGTTACAACTGGCAAAATAAAAGGAAAGAGAGATCGCGGACGACAAAGAGAGAAAATACTGGATATTTTGGTGTCATGGCATGGAAAACAGTCAACAACAGAACTGATACGATGCACTGTAGATAAAAGATTGTGGAAGGACATGATCGCCCACGCCAACCGGTATGGCACATGATTATGATATTCTCTCTTTGTCATCCACGACCTTTCTTTCCCTGCATTTTGCCAGTTGTAACCAAAGTACTCCAACATTTCATCTTCTCATGATCATTTACCCACTAAATAATGGAGCTTTTGTTCTATGTTTTTAATAGTTCATTCAAATTGATTAGAAACAGCCCAACATAAATTGTAATGACATTTATAGTGAGGAAATAAAAGGTTCACTTCACATAACGAAAACAGTATGTCAAATCACATCAATGTCACATAATGTCAAATTCGTCGATTTATTTTCAAAATAAATGTCCCGTCTCTTGACAGTTAATCTATGAAAAATATCCATTAATTCAACTTAATTAATTCGAAAACTCATTTGTTGGGATGACGTCATAAATGGGATCAACTTTTAAAACTGGTTTTAACAATAAGCAGAATTATTAGACTCATGTCATCATGACTGGCAAATGGAGCAACATTTTTCTAAAACTAGACCTAAAGTGCTGCGAGCCGCGATAACTCAGTGGTTAGTGAACTGGACTACAAAGGACACGAGGTCGAGATCGATCCTGATTGACATCTTCCGGGTTCACCCAGCCTTAAATGGGTACCGGATTTTTTCAAGGAAAGTAAAGCGGCACGGGCGTAATACCGACCACATTACCCCAAAAATCACGTGCAGGAGGTCTATAAAAATTATGGTCACTAAAATCATAGTCCGTATACGTCACTTGACATGACGGGGCTCTTTACTTCACTTTATATCTAAAGTACCACTTTGAATCTAAACAGCCATGATTTAAGCTTACTAAGTAAAGTCACTCCGCGTGACGTATAGGGGCGTTAGTGATCATCATTTGTACATACCTTTGGACATGATTTTTGGAGTAATGTGGTCAGATTTAAGTCAGTGCCGCTTTAATTTTCCTGGAAAAAATATCAGATACCTGATAAGGCTGGGTGAACCTGGAAGCCATCGATTAGGATTGAACCTGATCTCCTGTAATTAGTAATCCAGTTCACTAACCACTGAGGCTATCCTGGCTATCACTGGTGATTTATATGTGTGAAGTCTTTAATTGTGCTTGTGAGAAGAAATGTCTTGACCAACTGAGAGTTGTTTATATAGAACCGACATCAATGCACTCAGATTACAACCATTAGTATATGGATTTATTGCCTGATGACGTTATCTCAAATAAAATACTAAACCTGTAACATCGATGAGGTATTGGAGATCTTATTCTTAAAAGTTTAAATGTTTTTTTTCTGGCTCAGCATAACCTTGTTATGGTTACTGCATATAACAACATTTAAATCGTTTTTTGCGCACGTTTATGTTAACCATCATCATCATGTACCATACCGGTTAGCTTAGGTGATCATGTCATTCAACAATTTTCTATCTAAAGTGCATCATATCAATTCTGTTGTGACTGTTTTCTATGCCACAGCATCGAGCTTATTAGAATCTTCTCTCTTTGTCGTCCGCAACCTCTCTCCCTCTCCCTCTCTCTTTCTCTCCCTGTATTTTGCCAGTTCTGACCAAGTACTCTAATTTTCCTCTTCTCATGATAAACCACCAAAACATCGTTCGTTCCTTTAAGATGTTTATTTTAGGAGCTCCCTTTTTGTGTTGGCCACTTTGAGAATGTCCTCGTTCATATTTTTTTAGCTGTGCAGGGAACTTTTAACATTCTTCTGAGAAATCCCATCTATGTGGCCTCTAATTGTCTTTTCATTTGTTTGTCTATTGTCCTTGAGTCACGTTCATAGGTCAGTACTGGCTTTATTTAGCACCTATGAACTCGCTTTCTCACTCCTGTTGATATACATTTGTTCCGCAAGACATTTTTGTTTTCTGAAATGCTATTTTGACCAGAGCTATTCTACTTTTTTAAAATTATTTCTGTGGTGCATCTTCCGTCTGATATCATTATTTGACATTCCGCACTTGTTTCAGTTTTGTCTCGTTTATATATATATTTTTTAAATTTTTCATGATGTTGATGATTTGTTTCCGCTAAGGAATACATGAAATGATTCTGACCTGCCTAAACCAGTGAAAACATTATGATGATAATTACATGTTATATGAAAAATACGTGACTGTTGGGTTCCATCTTTAATTATCGATAATGCCGGTGAGGTCCACTGTAACAAATGAGGTTATTTTCCCTTGTTTGGCCAGGTTTTTGACGTGGATTTTCTAAATAATTAAATGCACCAATTTTAAACTGTTTTACAATTTTATTTCAAATTACATCATCATCACGTGTCCAACCGGTTGGCGTGGGAGATCATGTCCTTCCACACTCTTCTATCTACAGTGCATTGTATCAATTTTGTTGTTGACTGTTTTCCATGCCATGACACCAAGCTATCCAGTATTTTCTCTCTTTGTCGTTCGCGATCTCTCTTTACTTTTATTTTGCCAGTTGTAACCAAGTATTCCAACTTTCCTCTTCTCATGATGTGCCCGAAAAATGTTGATTGTTTCTTTCTGATGTTTTTTTAGGAGCTGCCTTTTAATGTTTGCCTCTTTGAGAATTTCCTCATTGGTCTTTTTAGCTGTCAGGTAACATATATAGTACATATAAGTGTGAGATACAAAACCATGACAACATTAAGTCTATCTCTATCTATTGTCCTTTCGAGCCAAAGACGGCACATAGGGCAGAACCACAATCTCAAAAACAGAAACCTTGCGTGCCAAAATGGCACATATTGCAGAGATCACTGCTCTAAAATCTATGGCGCTGTTGCCATAACAATACTTTTTACAATGACAGCTTCTCAAGCCATCGATCAATCTCCTTAGTCGCCTCTTACATTAAGTGCGTGGGAGTTAAGTTAAAAATAAAATGAAAGACTTGAAGCCGTGTAGCGTGCATCGAGATTCACGATGGTTACACATCTCATTCATGCGCACTGCTGAACATTGAAGACTGGAACCAAAGATGGTAAAAAAAAAATTAAAGAGCCAAGTCACGTCAAGTGGCGTAGAGGGAATACGGTGTTAGTTACCATAATTTTTACAGATCTTCGGCGCATGATTTTTGGGGTAATGTGCTAATGTATAATAATGTAATGTATTTTACCGTGTCGCTTTACTTTCCCAGAAAAATTATGGTACCCATTAAAGGCTGGGTGAACCCAGAAGCCGTCGATCAGGATCGAACCCGACTTGTCCTATGTAGTCCAGTTCACTAACCACTAAGCTATCGCGTCTCCCAAGAGGAAGCGTTGCACGATGTAAAACAATGACGTACAATTGTAAATTTACTCCTTCTAACTCTATTTAAATCCTAGAAAAACCTCTCTCAGACGCTTAGCAACATCTTTTCGAGACACATAGACACAAATCTACTGAGGCTATTAACCATATATCTCTAAGATTTCTAGGAAAACCTCTCTCAGACGCTTAGCAATATCTTTCTAAAATGTTTGGCAAAACTTATCTGAGACTTATAGCAACATCTTTCTCAGACACATTTAGTAAAACTTTTCTGTGACTTATAGCAACATCTTTCTGAGACACATTTAGTAAAACTTTTCTGTGACTTATAGCAACATCTTTCTGAGACACATTTAGTAAAACCTTTATGTGATTTATAGCAACATCTTTCTGAGACACATTTAGTAAAACCTTTATGTGATTTATAGCAACATCTTTCTGAAACACATTTAGTAAAACCTTTCTGTGACTTATAGCAACATCTTTCTGAGACACATTTAGTAAAACCTTTCTGTGACTTATAGCAACATCTTTCTGAAACACATTTAGTAAAACCTTTCTGTGACTTATAGCAACATCTTTCTGAAACACATTTAGTAAAACCTTTCTGTGACTTATAGCAACATCTTTCTGAGACACATTTACTAAAACCTTTCTGTGATTTATAGCAACATCTTTCTGAGACACATTTAGTAAAACCTTTCTGTGACTTATAGCAACATCTTTCTGAGACACATTTAGTAAAACCTTTCTGAGACACATTTAGTAAAACCTTTCTGAGATACATTTAGTAAAACCTTTCTGAGACACATTTAGTAAAACCTTTCTGAGACACATTTAGTAAAACCTTTCTGAGACACATTTAGTAAAACCTTTCTGAGACACATTTAGTAAAACCTTTCCGAGACACATTTAGTAAAACCTTTCTGTGACTTACAGCAACATTTTTTTGAAAGCCCTGACTAAATTCACTTAGACAGGCGACTACTCAATCTTCAGAAAGCTCGAGCTATACCTCTCATAGACTCATAGAAATATATCTCATAGACTCCTAGAAACATCTCTCATAGACTCCTAGAAACATCTCTCATTGACTCCTAGAAACATCTCTCATGACTCCTATAAACGTCTCTCATGACTTCTAGAATTATCTCTCATAGACTCCTAGAAACATCTCTCATTGACTCCTAGAAACATCTCTCATGACTCCTAGAAACATCTCTCATTGACTCCTAGAAACATCTCTCATAGACTCCTAGAAACATCTCTCATTGACTCCTAGAAACATCTCTCATGACTCCTATAAACGCCTCTCATGACTTCTAGAAACATCTCTCATAGACTCCTAGAAACATCTCTCATTGACTCCTAGAAACATCTCTCATAGACTCCTAGAAACATCTCCCATGACTCCTAGAAACATCTCTCATAGACTCCTAGAAACATCTCCCATGACTCCTAGAAACATCTCTCATAGACTCCTAGAAACATCTCCCATGACTCCTAGAAACATCTCCCATGACTCCTAGAAACATCTCTCATAGACTCCTAGAAACATCTCCCATGACTCCTAGAAACATCTCCCATGACTCCTAGAAACATCTCTCATGACTTCTAAAATCATCTCTCATTGACTCATAGCAGTAGCGCTCAGGGACCTCTATTCACATATTTTAGAGACCTTTAGTCAAAATCTCAGAAAACAATAGTGAAACCCACTGTGACCCCTACAAATATTCTCAGAGTCTCGTAGCCATAGCTCTCAGAGCCTGCTAGTTCTCAGAAAATCCATAAAGAGGGAGACAGAAATGTTCTTGGAGAAGACAATGTGGAAGCAGTGATGAAGATGATGGGGAAGACATGGAATGATCTTAAAAAATTGGCAAGAAACAGAACGGCTTGGGAAGTGTTTGTTGAAGACATATGCTCCACAGGGAGCTGAAAGTGTTTGTTGAAGACCTATGCTACACAGGGAACTGAAAGTGTTTGTTGAAGACCTATGCTCAACACGGGAACTGAAAGTGTTTGTTGAAGACCTATGCTACACAGGGAACTGAAAGTGTTTGTTGAAGATCAATGTTACACAGGGAGCTGAAAGTGTTTTTAAAGACCTATGCTACACAGGGAGCAGAAAGTGTTTGTTAAAGACCTATGCTACACAGGGAGCTGAAAGTGTTTGTTGAAGATCAATGTTACACAGGGAGCTGAAAGTGTTTGTTGAAGACCTATGCTACACAGGGAGCAGAAAGTGTTTGTTAAAGACCTATGCTACACAGGGAGCTGAAAGTGTTTGTTGAAGACCTATGCTACACAGGGAACTGAAAGTGTTTGTTGAAGACCTATGCTACACAGGGAGCTGAAAGTGTTTGTTGAAGATCAATGTTACACAGGGAGCAGAAAGTGTTTGTTGAAGATCAATGTTACACAGGGAGCAGAAAGTGTTTGTTGAAGACCTATGCTACACAGGGAGCAGAAAGTGTTTGTTGAAGATCAATGTTACACAGGGAGCTGAAAGAGTTTGTTAAAGACCTATGCTACACAGGGAGCAGAAAGTGTTCGTTGAAGATCAATGTTACACAGAGAGCAGAAAGTGTTTGTTAAAGACCGATGCTACACAGGGAGCAGAAAGTGTTTGTTAAAGATCTATGCTACACAGGGAGCTGAAAGTGTTTGTTGAAGATCTATGCTACACAGGGAGCTGAAAGTGTTTGCTAAAGACCTATGCTACACAGGGAGTTAAAGAAAGAAGACTCAGTAATGATATTTTGCTAAATGACATGAACCTCTAAAAAATGTTGGAATGAAACAAATCATTTCGAATTGTAAAATCGGTGTTCAAACAAAATTGCGCTTGAAAGAAAAGAAAGAAAGAAAGAAAGAAGGAAGGAAGGAAAGAAAGAAATGAAGAAAGAAAGAAAGAAAGAAAGAAAGAAAGAAAGAAAGAAAGAAAGAAAGAAAGAAAGAAAGAAAGAAAGAAAGAAACAGTAGTAGCAGTAAAATAATGAACAAAACTCATTTCATTAATTGAAAATGCTGAACTTTTTCCACGAAACATAAAACACGTCAGATATAAGTGGTTTCAAAGTCATTTTTAGCAGGTTAATTTTTCTGATAATATGAATATCTTGCCGCAAAAATAACTCACGCGGGAGCTTAAGATGGAGCTTAATGTAACAAGCGGTGTCCATTTGCGAAATAAGATGCCGTGTGTAAAGAACAGAAATATGATGTCGGTGAAAGTCAGCGATTCAGGGGGCCGCTGATATTTTGTGCGCCAAGATGTCTGTAAATAAATAAATTAGAAGTCATTTAGGAAGTGAGAGTCTAGAGCAGGGATTCTCGAATTATGGTTCATGGACCTTAAAGTTACTAGAATCATCATCTTCATTGAGTAACATCTCCGCAACTAAGGTTGGCTACCATGAAGCGCCATTCCGCTCTGTATCTTGCCTTGATGGTGCAGGTTGTCATAGGTTGATTTGTCAATCTTTCGATGTTTCTCATCCATGTTAGTCTTGGTCTGCCTCTGCCTCTTTTATCTTGTATTTTCCCATCCAAGATTACTTTTAGTATGATGTTGAGTCTTTTAACATGTCTAAAAAATCGCATTTATCTTGTTTGAATTGTATTTAGTAGTTCTCTTTTCATGTAACATTTTGTTATTCTTAGTTTTAGCCCTGGTGTTATTTCTTTTGATGTTAGTATATTTTTCATGACATTAAAATTACTTTTTTGCCCTTCCTATTCTTTTTTTTAATTTCAATTTTACATTTTCCATCACTGGTATAGTATGGACAAGGTAGATGTAGCTCTGAACTGTCCCCATGTCCTTCAACTTTGATATCCACTTGTAGGTTTTGAGTATTATCTTTGTTTATGATCATAGTTTTAGTCTTTTTTATATTGAGATCTAATATAGTAACTATCAGGGTACTTCTTTTCCTGAATGAGGTGAAAGGAATTTAAGTGAAAAAGAGGATTAATGTGTTTTCTTTACACAAATGAGGGGTAACACAACACTGGATTCGACAGCAACACCATTTTATTTTGTCCTGTCTATCACCGACGTAGAGCTGTAACCATTAAACTTTTCCCCTTTTATTTTCTTTTCACCTTTATCATCAGCTTGACGACTTCCGTGAAAGATGGCGACCATTACATCAGACCCATTCAGAGAGTCATCATGATTATGTGCCATACCGGTTAGCGTAGGTGATCATGTCCTTCCACAATCTTCTATCTACAGTTCATCGTATCAGTTCTGTTGTTGACTGTTTTCCATGCCATGACACCAAGCTATCCAGTATTGTCTCTCTTTGTCGTCCGCGATCTCTCTTTCCTTGTATTTTGCCTGTTGTAACCAAGTATTCCAACTTTCCTCTTCTCATGATATGCCAAAAAATTGTGACTACTTCTTTCTGATGTTTTTTAGGAGCTGCCTTTTTGTGTTTTGGCATAATTATACTAGGCAATATAAGAAGGTAGTTTGCTATTCCTTTCCTTCTTTGCAGTGACTATTACTAGTCGGAGATCACAGCCATTGTCTCTACAAGTGAGATCATCTGAAGGGAAAATACAAGGTAAAAGAGGCAGAGGCAGACCAAGACTAACGTGGACGAATAACATCAAAAGATGGACAAGTAAGCCTATGACAACCTGCACCATCAAAGCAAGAGAAAGAGCTGAATGGGGCTCCAGTATAGCCAATTTTCAATGTTGTTCTCGATGGTGATGATGATGATGATGATGATGATAATGATGTAAGTAAAAAAAGTAAAGTACCCCCGTCACGCCAAGTGGCGTATAGGGAATATGGTGTTAGTGATTATAATTTTTACAGACCTTCGGCACATGATATTTGGGGTAATGTGGTCGGTATTACGCCCGTGCCGCTTTACTTTCCCAGAAAAAAAAATCCGGTACCCATTTAAGGCTGGGTGAACCCGGACCCGTCGGTTGGGATCGAACCCTACCTCTTGTCCTTTGTAGTCCAATTCACTAACCACTGAGCTATCGCGGCTAGATAGATAGATAGATAGATAGATAGATAGATAGATAGATAGATAGATAGATAGATAGATAGATAGATAGATAGATAGATAGATAGATAGATAGATAGATAGATAGATAGATAGATAGATAGATAGATAGATAGATAGATAGATAGATAGATAGATAGATAGATAGATAGATAGATAGATAGATAGACAGATAGACAGATAGACAGATAGACAGATAGACAGATGGACAGATAGATAGATGGATAGATAGATAGATGGATAGATAGATAGATGGATAGATAGATAGATAGATAGATAGATAGATAGATAGATAGATAGATAGATAGATAGATAGATAGATAGATAGATAGATAGATAGATAGATAGATAGATAGATAGATAGATAGATAGATAGATAGATAGATAGATAGATAGATAGATAGATAGATAGATGGATAGATGGATAGATGGATAGATGGATAGATGGATAGATGGATAGATGGATAGATGGATAGATAGATAGATAGATAGATAGATAGATAGATAGATAGATAGATAGATAGATAGATAGATAGATAGATAGATAGATAGATAGATAGATAGATAGATAGATAGATAGATAGATAGATAGATAGATAGATAGATAGATAGATAGATAGATAGATAGATAGATAGATAGATAGATAGATAGATAGATAGATAGATAGATAGATAGATAGATAGATAGATAGATAGATAGATAGATAGATAGATAGATAGATAGATAGATAGATAGATAGATAGATAGATAGATAGATAGATAGATAGATAGATAGATAGATAGATAGATAGATAGATAGATAGATAGATAGATAGATAGATAGATAGATAGATAGATAGACAGATAGACAGACAGACAGATAGATAGATAGATAGATAGATAGATAGATAGATAGATAGATAGATAGATAGATAGATAGATAGATAGATAGATAGATAGATAGATAGATAGATAGATAGATAGATAGATAGATAGATAATTTATATATGTATATATATATATATATATACATATATGCTATATTGTAGTAGTTAATATTCGTACCAAAACAAGATCAAAGTTTGGCAAATCTAGATTCTGAATTGTCATATTACATTTATAATTTACGTCCATGTACTTAAATTTTCAAACACAAATCTAATCCCATAGAATATATCACAAGAATGTATATTTTATTTTCGTGGAAAAATACAAATCAACTGAATAAAACGTTTTGGTCACGTGTCAAGGCAGAAAGATCAAAACACAACGCAAGGAGCCTTAAATAAATGTTGCGAGAACACCAGACCCAAGGGCCGACCAGGAAAAAAGATGGATTGACAAAATATTAGAAGCACTAGGAAACATAATAGCAGCAGAGTGTAACAGAAGAGCAAAAGACACAAATTATATCTCCCATCGTAGATGAAAGGAATGCGGAAGGACAGAAGAAGATGATGCTGAAGAAGAAGAAAAAGAAGCAGAAGAAGTAGAAAGAAGAAGAAGAAGAAAAAGAAGGAGAAGAAGTAGAAAGAAGAAGAAGTAGAAAGAGAAAGAAGAAGTAGAAAGAAGAAGAAGTAGAAAGAAGAAGAAGTAGAAAGAGAAAGAAGAAGAAGTAGAAAGAGAAAGAAGAAATAGAAAGAAGAAGAAGTAGAAGGAAGACGAAGAAGAAAAAAGAAGAAGAAGAAGTAGTAGAAAGAGAAAGAAGAAGAAGAAGAGAAGAAGAAGTAGAAAGAGAAAGAAGAAATAGAAAGAGAAAGAAGAAAGAGAAAGAGAAAGAAGAAGAAGAAGAAGAAGTAGAAAGAGAAAGAAGAAGTAGAAAGAGAAAGAAGAAATAGAAAGAGAAAGAAGAAGTAGAAAGAGAAAGAAGAAGAAAAGAAGAAGAAGAAGAAGAAGAAGAAGAAAAGAAGAAGAAGAAAAGGAGAAGAAGAAAAGGAGAAGAAGAAGTAGTACTGAAGTATCGATGGCAAATGTGCAGAACGAATTTTTGAAAACAACAAAAAAATGCCCTATTTTGGAGATCCTGCAGTTATTACACAATGCTCTAACATGTGTTTTTATTGCAACCATTTTAACCGAATTGTATATCCCTAACGCTGCAATCGATCCACGAAAACATATCATTTTTGAACATGACTCTCAACTTAAACAGTTTCAAAACCGCTGATTAAAATTTCTCTGAGAACTATTTCCAGCCTGCTCAATAATATCTAGCCTATATATCCTTCTATATATAATCGTTGTCAATATTACACAGTCACAAGCAAACCTTATTTATAGATCTCTGGGGAAAGTATTTCTGTATTTATTCGTATTCATCTTCTTAATATTTTTTCCTGATTCATCATCTATTGGTTATATATATTTTCTGTCGTTTTCTATACTTCTGTTGTTATATTTTCTGTATTATTTACTTCTGTTGTTATATTTTCTTTCTTCTTAACTTATGTTGTTGTTTTTTTCTTTTTTTTTCTTTACATCTGTTGTTATATTTTCTTTCTTATTTACATCTGTTACTATATTTTCTTTCCTCTTTTCCTTTTGTTGGTATATTTTCTTTCTTCTTTACTTGTGTTATTTTTCTTCTTTTTTCTTTACTTTCTGTTGTTATATATTCTTTCTTATTTTCCTTCTGTTGCTATATTTTCTTTCTTCTTCACTTATTTTGCTATATTAATTTTCTGTTTATTCTTTACTTCTGTTGTTATATTTTCCTATTTTAACTTAATCCTCGATAAGTACCTCTTTTTACATTTTAACTTCTTGTCTACTAAGCTATTAAATTATCTCTTTTCGCCACATCACATCAAAGCTACCACAGAGAGCAATGTCACCCTGTCTCTTGCTATGATGATGCAAGCTGTAATACGTTCTATCCAATTCTTGAGGTGTCACTTTAATTCTCTGTCTCTGCCTAATTTACACTAGTTTCTATCTATCTATCTATTGACCTTTCGAGCCGTAGCCGGCCCATAGGGCGTAGGCCAAGATTCTCCTTCTCTTATCTAAATTTTTTGTTCTAGCAGTTTTTAATTCTTTTAAAAATATTTTATTAAATCTCGCCATTTGTCTCTGTTCTGTGCAAGCAGCTCTATCTCATTGAGGGAGCCGACTCCTGCTGCTCTTGCCTCTCTCACCAATGTTCTTCTCAGAGTGTGTCTCTGGGTGTTCCTCTTTTCCTTTTACCTGTTGTTTCCCACATGAGGGCTTGCTTTGCTATTCGGTTATTATCTCTTCTCATCACATGCCCAACATATGACCATCGTCTTTTCTTTATTACTGAAGATTGTTTCGTTGGCGCGGCCATTGTTTGTACATTCCAGAATCCTATTTTTGCTGTTGTTTTAGGACCGAAAATAATATCACTATTATCTAATTTACACATTCTGTATCAGGTCTACCTTTCATTAACAAAATCATTTTTACGATAACGGCTTGTTAAACCTCTGATCAACGGTTCTATACCAAGCCGGAGAAAAACAATTCCTCCATTTTGGATACAACCAGAAACAAATTCTCGTTTCCCATGCAAGAATTCTATCATTAGGTTCTTGTGTCTCTTTTTGCTCACAAAATTTTACTTGTTTTGTTTGAATTATTTCAACTATCTTACCATCATCATGTGGCATACCGATTGGCTTTGGCGAGCATGTACTTCCACAGTTCTCTTTTCACAATGAATCGTATTAATTCTGTTGTTGACTATTTACTGTGTCACAGCACCAAGTTATCTAATATCTTCTCTCTCTCCGTCGATGGACACTGCGGGGCTTGCTGGGGAGGGAATCTGAGCACCAAAGGACATGTTCGGAGTGCAGTGATGATGACCAGCTAATAACTCAATAACTGAGGAGGGGATCTGAGCACCAAAGGACATGTTCGGAGTGCAGTGATGATGACCAGCTAATAACTCAATAACTGAGGAGGGGATCTGAGCACCAAAGGACATGTTCGGAGTGCAGTGATGATGACCAGCTAATAACTCAATAACTGAGGAGGGGATCTGAGCACCAAATGACATGTTCGGAGTGCAGTGATGATGACCAGCTAATAACTCAATAACTGAGGAAGGGATCTGAGCACCAAAGGGCATTTTCGGAGTGCAGTGATGATGACCAGCTAATAACTCAATAACTGAGGAGGGGATCTGAGCACCAAAGGACATGTTCGGAGTGCAGTGATGATGACCAGCTAATAACTCAATAACTGAGGAGGGGATCTGAGCACCAAAGGACATGTTCGGAGTGCAGCGATGATGACCAGCTAATAACTCAATAACTGAGGAGGGGATCTGAGCACCAAAGGGCATTTTCGGAGTGCAGTGATGATGACCAGCTAATAACTCAATAACTGAGGAGGGGATCTGAGCACCAAAGGTCATGTTCGGAGTGCAGTGATGATGACCAGCTAATAACTCAATAACTGAGGAGGGGATCTGAGCACCAAAGGACATGTTCGGAGTGCAGTGATGATGACCAGCTAATAACTCAATAACAGTTCACACACAATCTGAGTCAAGTCAATGTAGCTTCTAAATGGAAGAAACTTATGGACATTTGGCTTTGTGAGTTGAAGAAAATCATAACATCATGTGCGAGTACTGGCCCCCTCACGTCCAGGTGGTATAACTGAGCTCGGTGAAGTGAAGTACTTCACTATTCTGCGACGCTATAAGTTATACACCATCATGTACTCAACTAACCATATTAATGCAAGTAGATTTAAATTAAATATTTGTACAAATCAATCACTAAAATACTTGTTTTAACACAATGAATTATTCTATTTTGGATGTGGTCACGACATCTTCAAGTAGCAAATGCAATCGAACAGAAAACGAGAGCATATCTAGAGGCAACATAAAGTGTCAGTTTCTTTATTTATTTTTTTTTTATTGCCTCTAACACTGCTCATTTTATATCTATCTATCTATCTATTGACCTTTCGAGCCGTGGCCGGCCCATAGGGCGTAGACCAAGATACTCCTTCTCATATCTGAATTTTTTGTTCCAGCAGTTTTCAATTCTTTTAAAGATATTTTATCAAATCTCGCCATTTGTCTCTGTTCTGTGCAAGCAGCTCTATCTCATTGAGGGAGCCGAATCCTGCTGTTCTTGCCTCTCTCATCAATGTTCTTCTCAGTGTCTCTCTGCGTCTTCCTCTTTTCCTCTTACCTGTTGTTTCCCATATGAAGAATGTTATATAGTCGTGATTAAAGAAGTGAATGCTGGATATTCGAGTAATAAACTAGAAAATAAACACCTTTTCATACAATTGGAAAGTGGTTTTCTTCATAGTTTTCGTTTCCTTACAGCTAAACTACTAATTTTAACTCTTTCCTTACAGCTAAACTACTAATTTTAACTCTTTCCTTACAGCTAAACTACTAATTTTAACTCTTTCCTTACAGCTAAACTACTAATTTTAACTCTTTCCTTAAAGCTAAACTACTAATTTTAACTCTTTGCGTAAGGAAGCTTTTCATCAATGCACTGGAAGAGATTTCAGAGACAACATTTGTCATTGTTTTAAGAATTAATCTACATATTTATATTTATCTAACATATAACATATGCATTTTTAGATAATTGAACAAGGTACTAGACTTCACCAACATCAAAATGAAACAAGACATGTAAAAAGAATATGATTTGTTGACGGTTCACACTGATCAAATTGAGAGTGACGAACCATGTGCCGAAAAGTACAGAAAGAGTTAACACAATTACTAAACTTCGCAGGTGTATGTGTTAACCATTGAACTACACACTTGAACGGGAGCCGCGATAGCTCAGTGGTTAGTGAACTAGACTACAAAGGAAATGAGGTGGGGTTCAATCCTGATTTACGGGTTCCGGATTCACCCAGTCTTAAATGGGTACCGGATTTTTTTCTGGGAAAGTAAAGCGGCACTGGCGTAATACCGACCACATGATCCCGAAAAAATCATGTACCGAATGTTTATAAAAATTATGGTCACTAACACCATATTCTCTATACGCCAATTGGCGTGACGGGGCTCTTAACTTTATCTACTATTTTTACACATTTTAGCACGATTACTCCACTTCACAGATGTACATGTTAACCATTAAACTACACATTTGAACACAGATGTACATGTTAACCATTAAACTACACATTTGAACACAGATGTACATGTTAACCATTAAACTACACATTTGAACACAGATGTACATGTTAACCATTAAACTACACATTTGAACACAGATGTACATGTTAACCATTAAACTACACATTTGAACACAGATGTACATGTTAACCATTAAACTACACATTTGAACACAGATGTACATGTTAACCATTAAACTACACATTTGAACACAGATGTACATGTTAACCATTAAACTACACATTTGAACACAATTAATAAACTTTGCAGATATATACGCCAACCACTAAACCACTGTTTAACAAACTTGCCAGTAAATAAGCCTATTTACATTTAACTATCTAATAAACACAAAATCCTTTGAACTGGGCAGATCAGCTGCACAAAAAGAAGCCAAATCTAAATCTAAAAAATAATCATTACTAAAAACTTAGCCAATAATTTGATTTTTAAAAAGACGTAAACGAGTTACCTATATGGCAATGTAATGAGCTCAACGCGGGTTCTATACGTCAACAACACGAACTAAAATTCATAACAACACAGCCACTCCTTCATATATAACTTGCAGGTCATAACAGTCCTGGTATTAGTCACAACCAACATATGTTACGTCTTTACACCTCACTGCATATATGGCTTTTAAAAGGGAAATCGATGATATACATAACAGTAACTAGTCGACACACAATGAGCATTAGCTTGGGTTGTACAACCAGGCACAGGCAAGTCATCTTCTTGAAAGTACAGTAAATGTGGTTTCGATCTAAACCTGACGCTGTCTAGTCGATCACGTTAAAAATGGGTACATGACTCATTGAGTTGTGAAAGGTAATAATATCGTGGAGAATAACTGATCCGCTTACTTCCAAGTCTTGTTATATATTGTCGCACTGACGTTTAATACTGAATCTTTCTAGGTTCATTATATGTTACGTTTTTTTACTTATTTTATTTACTCGTTTTATTCATATTAGTTTTGTTTTTACTATAAACTCTCTTCTCTGCTCAATCCCTGACCTCCTCATCCCTTATCCCTGTATTTAAGTGTTTTATTTATCGTTTCTTTAAAAAAAAAAAAAAAGATAAATAAAATTCTCGGGAAAAAAAATATATGGTTTTGTCTTCTTGGCAGATGGTCTGTAACTTAAGACTTCAGAACGTAATGGCTTCACTGCAGGATGGGTATTCCCATATCCGCTCAGCCCCAGTTCCAGCAACCAAAAAGGTGTTCATCCTAATCTTTCATATTGTTCCATTGAAGGTGCTGTGTTCTGTAAAAATGGTGCGTTTTTACGTTCATACTGCGCTATTGAACGCGCTGAATTATATCTATAAATACCACGTAGCTTCAAAAGGAATACTTCCGTGTCGGTGTAATGGCCGTCACGGGCAGCATAATATCCATGCGCCAGCACCGATTCTGGTGTAGACTTCACGATCAGTGATGCGTGCCCAAGAATCGCTGTCCCAACAAATGACGTCAGGCCTCGATCCGACCACAGTCCAGCTGGTGACAAACTTCAAGTCTTTCAACACAGATCACACATCCCGTCCCAGGGAAATGTCGGGACCTGATACCCGTCCACTACACTCCGCGGCCAGTCGCTTGCAGCACTAGTTCATGAACATCTAGCATTCTCAACTATTATCAAATGATGATATTGTAGCGATGTTAGTGTAGTGTTGCTATTGTAGCGATGTTAGTGTAGTGTTGTTATTGTAGCGATGTTAGTGTAGTGTTGTTATTGCAGTGATGTTAATGTAGTGTTGTTATTGTAGCGATGTTAGTGTAGTGTTGTTATTGTAGCGATGTTAGTGTAGTGTTGTTATTGTAGCGATGTTAGTGTAGTGTTGTTATTGTAGCGATGTTAGTGTAGTGTTGTTATTGTAGCGATGTTAGTGTAGTGTTATTATTGTAGCGATGTTAGTGTAGTGTTGTTATTGTAGCGATGTTAGTGTAGTGTTGTTATTGTAGCGATGTTAGTGTAGTGTTGTTATTGTAGCGATGTTAGTGTAGTGTTGTTATTGTAGCGATGTTAATATAGTATTGTTATTGTAGCGATGTTAGTGTAGTGTTGTTATTGTAGTGTTGTTAGTGTAGTGTTGTTATTGTAGTGTTGTTATTGTAGTGTTGTTAATGTAATGATGCTATTGTAGTGTTGATATTGTAGTGTTGTTATTGTAGTGATGTTAGTGTAGTGTTGTTATTGTAATGTTGTGATCGTAGTGTTGTGATTGTAGTGGTGTTATTGTTCTGGTGTGGTTGTGGTTTTGTGATTGTGGTATTGTGATTGTAGTGTTGTTATTGTAGTGTTTTATTGTACTGTTATGATTATAGTCTTGTTATTGTAGTGTTATGATTGTAGTGCTGTGAATTGTAGTGTTGTTATTGTAGTGTTGTTATTGTAGTCTTATGATTGTAATGTTGTGATTGTGGTGTTGTTATTGTAGTGTTGTTATTGTACTGTTATGATTGTAGTGGTGTTATTGTAGTGGTATGATTGTAGTGTTGTGATTGTCGTGTTGTTATTGTAGTGTTATGATTGTAGTGTTGTCATTGTAGTGTTGTGATTGTAGTGGTGTTACTGTAGAATTATGTGTGTAGTGTTCTGATTGTAATGTTGTTATTGTAGTGTTATGATTGTAGTGTTGTGATTGTAGTGTTGTTATTGTACTGTTATAATTGTAGTGTTGTGATTGTAGTGTTGTTATTGTACTGTTAAAATTGTAGGGTTGTGATTGTAGTGTTGTGATTTTAGCGTTGTGATTGTAGTGTTGTTATTGTAGTGTTGTTATTGTAGTGTTGTGATTTGTGGTGTTGTGATTTGTAGTGTTGTGATTGTAGTGTTGTGATTATAGTTTTTGTTGTAGTTTTGTGATTGTAGTTTTGTTTGTTTTTGTAGTGTTATGATTGTAGTGTTGTGATTGTAGTGTTGTTATTGTAGTATTATGATTGTAGTGTTGTGATTGTAGGGTTGTTGTTGTTCTGTTATGATTGTAGTGTTGTTATTGTAGTTTTGTTATTATAGTTCTGTTATTGTAGTTTTTTTTTATTGTAGTGATGTAATTGTAGTTCTGTTATTGTAGCGTTGTTATTGTAGTTTTGTTATTATAGCTCTGTTATTGTAGTGTTGCAATTGTAGTTCTGTTATTGTAGTGTTGTAATTGTAGTTCTGTTATTGTAGTTTTGTTATTGTAGTTGTTTTTTATTGTAGTGTTGTTATTGTAGTTTTGTTATTGTAGTGTTGTAATTGTAGTTATGTTATTGTAGTTCTGCTGTTATTGTAGTTCTGTTATTGTAGTGTTGTAATTGTAGTTTTGTTATTGTAGTTTTGTTATTGTACTTCTGTTATTGTGGTGTTGTAATTGTAGTTCTGTTATTGTAGCGTTTCTCGGATGTTGTCAGTCCTTCTTTTTCTGTCTACAACAGACTCATCTTCCACCCACCTTCTCTATCATAATGATTTGTACATAATCTCCTGACATTCTTTTCAAATGAGCAAAACAATTTATTTGTTGTCTCTATATATAGTTTATAATCGATTTAAAGCTCAGTCTCTCAAATGTAATAAATATTCATTATTTTAAATGATCGTTATTCTTCATAAAGTCATGAAATATGGAGCCGTTCAATTTTGTAAAGTATGATTGCCATGGGTATTCAGACGGTTTACTATCTACACTTTGCAGCTTTCCGGTTATTCAAAAGCTCTTAAAGCAATAATGTGATTGTGTTCCTGGTTGTCCTTATTTTGTTTAACAATGATATCAACAAGTAAAAGTACTGATGCAAGGATATGTGATCTATCTATTCATCCATTCATCACGCATCCAACCACAAATAGACCCACCCAACAATCCATTCCTTCCAATACATATCTATATATCTGCATGTCTGTCTGTGTGTCTCTGTCTGACCGAGTGTCTGTCTGTATGTCTCTGTCTGACCGAGTGTCTGTCTGTATGTCTCTGTCTGACCGAGTGTCTGTCCGTATGTTTCTGTCTGACCGAGTGTCTGTATGGCAGTCTGACTGACTGAGTATCTGTATGTCTGTCGAACTGGTTGTCTGTCTGTATGTGTGTCTGTCTGATTGGTTGTCTGTCTGTCTGACCGAGTGTCTGTATGTATGTATGTATGTCTGACTGGCTGTCTATCTGTCTGACTAGCTGTCTGTCTGTCTAAATGTCTATACGTCTGTCTGTCTGACTGTCTCTCTGTATGTCTGTCTGTATGTATGTCTGACTGTATGTATGTCTGCCTGTCTGATTGTCTGTCTGCCTGCCTATTGGTTTGTCTCACTGTCTGTATTCTGTATTATATATAGTGTAGATAGTGTATACAAGGTCGGAAAACATAACAATCTGGTAAATTACAAGATGGGACGGCGACATACTTAAAGACTTCTGTAGAATAGTGAACATTTAAAACAATGAATGTCTGTTATATTCATTATCGAAAACATCATCATCTTCATCAAGTACCATGTCTGCTGGAACATTTCAGAACATTTTCATTACTCTTATTAGCTGCCCTGGTATTCTCAACATTCTTCTGTAAAACCACATTTCTACAGCCTCCTTGTTTGTTGTCCTATTGTCTATAATTCTCATCCATATGTTAAGGTTGACTCTACGAAATATTTAAGATCTTTTTTTCTTGTCTTTATTGTCAAAAATGTATTGCACGGTATCTTCCTCATTTTTTTTCGAAAGCTGCATTTGCCTGATCTATTCTGCATCTCACCTCTGTTGTGCATCTACCATCTTACCTCTGTTGTACATCTACCATCTCACCTCTGTTGTACATCTACCATCTCACCTCTGTTGTACATCTACCATCTCACCTCTGTTGTACATCTACCATCTCACCTCTGTTGTGCATCTACCACCTCACCTCTGTTGTACATCTGCCATCTCACCTCTGTTGTACATCTACCATCTCACCTCTGTTGTACATCTACCATCTCACCTCTGCTGTGCATCTACCATCTCACCTCTGTTGTACATCTACCATCTCATCTTTGTTGTACATCTACCATCTCATCTCTGTTGTACATTTACCACCTTACCACTGTTGTGCATCTACCACCTCACCTCTGTTGTACATCTACCATCTCATCTCTGTTGTACATTTACCACCTCACCTCTGTTGTACATCTTACCTCTGTTGTACGTACACCATCTCACCTCTGTTGTACATCTACTACCTCACCTCTGTTGTACATCTACCATCTCACCTCTGTTGTACATCTACCATCTTACCTCTGTTGTACATCTACCATCTCACCTCTGTTGTACATCTACCATCTCACCTCTATTGTCCATCTACCACCTCACCTCTATTGTACATCTACCATCTCACCTCTATTGTACATCTACCATCTCACCTCTGTTGTACATCTACCGTCTGCGATTAACTTTTCGAAAACAGGACAGTGAAAAGATTAGATGACATGAAGTAAAAGGAGAGAAAATCAAAGGCTCTACATCTTGATCTTGCTCTTCTCGCGGACTGACCCGTGGATCTAATTTTGACGGATTTCTCTACAAGATAAGCTGTTTGTATAAACATAGACCAGAGAGAATTCACTGATTGCTTGTTACTTGCCGTCTGACAAGACGACAAAAGCTATATAATTATTGTCTCTTTCTTGAAATATGTTATCTATTTTCCTTTGAGGAAACGGTAAATAAAGCACGTAGATACTAGGAGAAGGGGTGGGGAGGTTTGAGATTGAGCGAAAAGGGTAAGAGGGAGGGAGGGAAAAAAAGGGGGGGGGGGAAGGGGCTTTGTTAGATTAAAAAAAAGAAACTGAATTTCCCTAACAAAAAATATCCCTCTTCTTCTTCTTTCCTTCCTCATACGTCTTTCAGTATCGAGGGGAGATGTAATTTGCGGTCTTTTGCTCTTCTATTCGCCTGGAGTCTGTAGAAATGTGGTTTTACAGAAGAATATTGAGAACACCATGGATAGCTAAGAAGAGTAATGAAAATGTTCTGAAAAAGACCAAAGCAAAAAGAGAGCAAATTTCCAATATTATGAAGAAACAATCATCATTTTTTGGCTATGTAATGAGAAGAGAATAAGTGGAATATATTGTAACAACTGGGAAAATTGAGGGACGAAGAAATAGAGGGAAGCAAAGAGAAAAGATACCAGACAGCTTAAGAGAATAGCTTGGCAGAAGTTCAACAACAGAAATGATAAATAACTGTCGCGATCGAAAGTTGTGGAGAGTCATGATCACCTACGCCAGCAGGCCTGATACTTGAATATGATTCGCCGCTGCTGTTGTTATATTTTCTTGTGTTTCTCATATTTCGTCACTCGAGGGAGAAATCGGAGCAACTATAGATTCGTTCGGAGTGCATTGATGCTGATACTAACATAGTAAGGTATAATGAGCACAAACAAGACACACTTTGAAGATATGTAACCACAAAATGAAATAAAGCAGCAAAACTACAAGAAAGACAAGATAATATACGACGTTTCAGCAAGACTCATTATCCAGTACAAAACAACAACACGATACTAATGTTAAGCGACAAATATTTCATCTTCCTCTTTTTTCTTTCCTCATTGCCATTTCTGCGTCGAGGGGACATATAATTTGCGGTCTTTTGCTCTTCTCTTCGCCTCTGCTGCTGTTATGTTTACTAGTGTTTCTTATATTCCGTTAATTTGTTTTTTTCGTGGTCGACCCTTAGGTCTGGTGGTCTTGTAACTATTAAAGGCTCGCTGTGTTGTATTTTGATTGTCCTGATATCTGTTGTTTCTTTATATATTCTATGGTGGGAGTAATTCCTAGCTTTTTTCTCAATTCTTCATTTCTGATCTTTTCTCTCAGACTGCTTTTAATCATTCGTCTGAAACATTTCATCTCAGTAGGGGTTATTTTTCTTTTTATTCTTGTATCTAGTGTCCAGGACTTGCACTGGTAGCATAACATTGGAATAAAGATTGTATTGTAGAGTGCCCGTTTTGCCTCTGGAGTTATTTTCTTGTTGGACAATAATGGTGATAGTTGTCAAATGATTTCACAAGCTTTGTTGCATTTTGAGTCTATCTCTGCTGTTTGTGAATTGTCGTTTGTCACTAAACTTCCTATGTATTTAAATTACTCTGCTTGTTTTAGTTGCATAACGTCTATAGTTATTTTGATGTTTTGTTTCTCTTTTGCGATATTCATGACTTCTGTTTTGGCGATGTTGATTTTCATGTTGTATGTTGTGCATGTGCTGCTGAGTTTATTTAAGTGTTCTTATAGCTCTTCCATTTTCCATTGTATTAGTGACTTATCGTCTGCAGATAGAAGTTCATTTATCTCCTCTGTCTCTGATGGGTTGGAATAATATCCGTAGGATAATGACTTGCTTTATGAAACCGATGGCATCAGTCGTGGATGATTGGTTATTGGTTATTGGTTATGGAAGGCCTCGGTATCACTGCAAACGAATTAAAATCCATAATTGCTCAACCGCCCGTGCCAGTGGAATCATCCGAATTACTAACACATCTCGCAAACAAAGATAGGTAACTGTAGTCCCCATCGTAGCAGTCTCAGCACACGCCAAAAGACATAAGGCGAAACCGCGCAGAAAGTGAACACAGCCAACTGTTCCCTGTCATACGATATCATCATTCATCGTAAACAAGCGGGATATCGAAACAGGATCAAAACAGATGAGACACAGCTCACGGTGTACACAGAGCACTTAACTCAGTAGCTCCTGCAACAAGCCGGACTTGGAATATGAGGAAACTGCAACAAGGAACACTTTTCAGACATAGCCTTCAATGGTTCCTGCCGCCTATCCACCATATACCATGGAATGATAACACTTGGAAGTAACGGTGTCTGTCATCTTCTTCGCCATTCACGGTTGTTTGCATTTATCTCAATGTCTTCAGCTCTAGTCATGAAAACGTTCCCACGTGTATAAATGAAGACGTCCTGAGGAGACTACATTCTTCTCATTCTTGTGGTTGGTATTTTAATGGAGCGGTTCAAAATTGGGACACTACAAAAATATGAATATTCTAGAATAGTTAATTTTTATGTTGTTGATATTTTAGTCCAGAAAGGTTTATGAAAATTAATATTTTAGAATTTAACAAATGTAGTCCTTTCTGGTGTAAAATAGCCATAGTTTAATCACAAATATTCTCCTGTGTGTTACCGGGGCCTCATTATGTGGGAAGTAAAGAATAGTGACACTGTAACCTTCCAGGCATGTCGTAAGAGGCGACTAAGGAGATTGATCGATGGCCTTGACAAGCTGTCATTGTAAAAAACATTGTTACGGAAACAGAGCCATAGATTTTAGAAGCAGTGATCTCTGCAATATGTGCCATTTTGGCACGCAAGGTTTCTATTTTTGAGATTGTGGTTCTGCCCTATGTGCCATCTTCGGCTCGAAAGGACAATAGATAGATAGAATCACAAATATTGCTACAGTTTAAATTAACGTCTCTTATGCTCATTGCTCTACAGTAGAATTATACTTGTTATGTTTCAGAATTAATAACATTTCTCAAAAGACCACCAAAATATCATAAGTTATTTGCAGATCATCAGCATTGCACTCCGAACATGTCCATAGGTGCTCAGATCCCTCTTCCTCTGCAATTCCTGCAGTGTCCAGCGACTGGTGACTCCGGTTCTGTGTTGGTTGATAAGTCTTCTTACACGTCCACTATGTTTCTCGTTTCTGGCTGTGCCCATGTTAACTCCCATCTCTTTCATGTGAGGGGGCGACGTGGACTCATATGTATATGTATACGTTGTAAGTGTCCAAGGGTTAACGAAACAGATACTTATCGATTCTTTCTTGGCTAAGTATTGTCTGTCCACCTTCCCATTTGTCTACTTCAACATTGTTTTAGCAAGCTCTCGTGAGCAAGACCAGAAAACTTTGGTGAATTAAAAAACCCAGAAAACTTTGGTGAATTAAAAACCCAGAAAACTTTGGTGAATTAAAAACCCAGAAAACTTTGGTGAATTAAAAACCCAGAAAACTTTGGTGAATTAAAAACCCAGAAAACTTTGGTGAATTAAAAACCCAGAAAACTTTGGTGAATTAAAAACCCAGAAAACTTTGGTGAATTAAAAACCCAGAAAACTTTGGTGAATTAAAAACCGAGAAAACTTTGGTGAATTAAAAACCCAGAAAACTTTGGTGAATTAAAAACCCAGAAAACTTTGGTGAATTAAAAACCCAGAAAACTTTGGTGAATTAAAAACCCAGAAAACTTTGGTGAATTAAAAACCCAGAAAACTTTGGTGAATTAAAAACCCAGAAAACTTTGGTGAATTAAAAACCCAGAAAACTTTGGTGAATTAAAAACCCAGAAAACTTTGGTGAATTAAAAACCCAGAAAACTTTGGTGAATTAAAAACCCAGAAAACTTTGGTGAATTAAAAACCCAGAAAACTTTGGTGAATTAAAAACCCAGAAAACTTTGGTGAATTAAAAACCCCGAGGACGTAAACACATGCCGCTGCAAGAACTAAACGAGCAAAATAGTCGATGACGCGTTCTTCTGCTTGGGGATTGTGGGAAAAGTTCGGAAAGAAAGCAGACACGGTAAAGGCAAGTTAATTAATTGGGTGGGTTTGTGGGTATACAACACTCGGAAAAATCACCGACCACGAAATAGATAGATTGACGGAATATTAGAAAAGTTAGGTAGCATAAAAACATGGAGAGGCCAATAGAAGAGAAAAAAATACTTCAATTTGTATCTTCCCACAACGCTGAAAGGCAAATGAAGAAGGAAAGAAGAAGAAAATAATAAATAAAAATCCAATACTAGTAAAAAGTCACGAGTACACATGCCCGAAAGACATAGCAAGTGATGGGATATTTCTTTTAGGTTACTTAGCTGGCAGTGCGCTGTGTTGAGGTGTATGGTTTAGATTCTAGTTCAGTCTGTCTGTTGTTCTATTTGTTTTCTGCTGTTTATTTGGGGATTTGTCTGATTACTGTCCCCCGAAATTATTCGTCGCGACAGATGTTCCTTTCGTAATTAGATTAATTCTTGATTATTTGTCTTCAAAGATAACGTGGTTGAGAATTAATTGGTGATCATCTTCTTCTTCTTCTTCTTCTTCTTCTTCTTCTATCCTTCCTCTGTTGCCGTTGGCGTCGAGGGGAGATACAATTTGCGATTCTTTGCTCTTCTGTTGGCCTCTTCTGGTGTTATCCCTCCTAGTGACTCTAGTATTCCCTTTATCCATCTCATTCTCGGTCTTCCTCTTAATCTGGCGTTTTCGTAGCGTTTGTTTATGGCTCTTTAAGTCATTGTTAGTTCTTTTTGTCTTGTTATTTGGCCGAACCAATTTATCTGTTGTTTCCTTGGCGATCATCTCAATGAAGAAATTAAGGCGCATGCTGAAAGCCGACCCTTAAGTACTAACTAAAGGGAGCTTGTATGGCTCAGTGGTTAGTGCGCTAGCTCCCCAATCAGAAGGGTCCGGGATCAATCCCCAGAAGTGGTGGGCCGAAAAGGCTCCGAGGTTGACCCAAACAACTCTTAAAGCAATGGTGTGATTGTGTTGCAGGTTACTCTTACTTTGTTTAACAGCGACATCAACGAGTAAAAGCATTTATGGATATTTGATATTTCTGCCTGTCTGTATGTATGTCTTTCTTCCTTTCAGTATGTCTGTCTGTCTTTCTGCCTGTTTATCTTTCTGTCTGTCTGTCTGTCTTTCTGTCTGTATGTCTTTCTGTTTGTATGTCTTTTTGTCTGTCTTTCTTTCTGTCTGTATGCCTTTCTGTTTGTCTGTCTGTCTTTCTGTCTTTCTGTCTTTCTGACTTTCTGTCTGTCTGTCTTTCTGTCTTTCAGTCTGTCTGTCTGTATTTGTCTGTCTTTCTGACTGTCTGTATTCTGTTATATACAGTGTGGACACTAGTAACAATCAGCTAATTAACGACAAAAAAAAACGGCACCATATTTTATTACCTTACGAAGAACAGCATGGAAAACAGTCAACAACAGAACTGATACGATGCACTGTAGATGGAAGATTGTGGAGGGACATGATCACCTACGCCAACCGGTGTGGCACATAATGATGAAGAACAGCGCACATTTAAGATAGTGAATGCTTGTCATACTTATCTTCTAAAATAAGTCGATGAAAATATTGAAAAGATTAGAGAACGTGTGACAAAACTGGGCAACACTGATTTTTTTTTTTTCTGGAGAGAAAAACAGGCCTGGCGTGATACTGAACACTGCATTGGGCAATATTTCGTTGGTCACGGAAAACTAGTGCTATCAAAACCATATACCCCACAGGGCTAGCACGACGTGGAGGGAGCCGTTACTTTATTTTCTTAACAAATGTGATAATTTGAAAGGAGAGAGAGTAGACGTCAGACAGACGACGTGGTTATAGAGTCAGTGACTCATAGCTGACTGATTACTTCCGTCACGATAAGCTGTGACAAGTGATAAAAGGTTAACTTTAATCTCTGTAGTGGCTATGGTAATAAATAAACTAACCAAAGCTGCCAAGCTAATTTGGATCAAAAGTAAGGGAAACCACTACCCAGAAATGCGATACTGATGACGGATGTGTTGGGTCGAAAGGGGCCGATAACTCAGAATTCTGTTTATATTAACACAATGTATCTACGCTTAGTTTCAACGTGCTTTTAGGGCGGACGATGGCGAGGAGTACTTTTGGGAAAAAGGGAGGTAAATAACTATAAGAATAGGGAGAAGACGTGGGGGGAAAGGAGGAGGAAGAGAAGAAGAAAGAGGAGTGTGGGAAAGAGGAGGATAGAGAGGAGTAAGAAGAGAGGAAGGAGCAAAAGGAGATGAGAAGAAAAAGGAGAAGGAAAGAAGTATGAGAAAGAGGAGTAAGAAAAAGCGGAGGAGAAAAGGGAGGTGAGAAGAATTAGGAGGGTGTGGAAGAGGAGAATGAGAAAGAGGAGGAGAAAGAGCAGAAGAAAGAGGATGAAGAAAGAGGAGTAAGAAACGACGAAGGAGAAAAAGGAGGTGAGAAGAAGAAGGGGAAAGAAGAGAAATATGAGAAAGAGGAGTAAGAAAAAACGGAGGAGGAAAAGGAGATGAGAAAATGGAGGAGGAGGAGGTAGTGGAGGTGGAAGATACGGCGGAAGAGGAGATTTAAAAGCAGCATGAGGTGGAGGTAGATAAGAAAAGAAAAGTGCGAAAGAGGAGAAGGAGGGGGAGAAGGAGGTAGATGAGGAGGTAGAGGAGAAGAACAAGAAAAAAAGAAGGAAGAGTAAGAGATGGACATTTGAGGAAAATAAGAAGGAAGAGAAAAAGATAATGAAGAAGAAGAAGTAAATACAAATGTAGAGCAAAAAAGATGTTTAGAATAGTTCAAAGGCAACATAAAAAAAACACATGACACGGTCCAAGTTTATCTTCGGAAAATAAAGAGCCAACCTCCATACCCTCCTTCTTCTTTTCTTACTCCTTTCCTCATGCTACTCTTTCCTCTTCTCTTCCTCCTCCTTCTCATTTTTCCCTATTATATATAATTATGCGTGTAGGGAGCCGCGATAGCTCAGTGGTTAGTGAACTGGACTACAAAGGACATGAGGTAGAGTTCGATCTCAACAGACCGGCTTCCGAATTCACCCAGCCTTTTATTGGGTACCGGATTATTTTTCTGGGAAAGTAAAGCGGCACGGGCGTAATACTGACCACATTACCCCGAAAATCATGTGCTGAAGGTCTGTAAAATGTATGGTCACTAACACCAAATTCCCTATACGCCACTTTGCGTGATGGGGGTACTTTACTTTTTACTTTTACTAACACCATTTTCTCAATGTAACATTTCGAAGAGGTTCTTTCGTGTATTGACTGTTTATGATGATGGCTTGGTAGAAGGTTAATAACAGATAAGTACAGATATTTTGTTTTTCGTTCACCAACTTTGACCTCTGGCGAAGTCACTAGAGACCAGAAATTGAATTTTGCATGTTAATCCATTTTTCCCTGGCTGCTGTGTGAACAGGGGTCCCTCGCCGCACAGGCAAATAACTCCATCTTCGGATGTACTCATATTTTTTCCGTCGATGAGTAATTGAAGTTTCAAGCCAGACCTCGCTGCTGAGACCAGGAGTGGTTGTCGCAGAGAGAAACCATAGATAAAAATCCCAACCGGTGTAGCCAGGATTTGAACCCACAACCTCTCTGTCTTGAGGCCGGCGTTTTGCCTCGATATCAACCAGTCCCCCGTACAGATATCAAATATACATGTATTTGTAAAAATATTAAATACTATGCGAAGCCGCGAGTATAGCTCCTTCAGTATAACACATATAAAATAACATCAAATGGTAGTGAACGGTTAGACTAACTGAAAGACAAGAACAAATACAACGTTTTGGCAAAAGCATTCATCAGGTATAATAAACACACAATACACTTTAAACATAAAAATACAAAGTCAGAAACACAACAACGCGGTCCCAAAAATGGCGGAAAGAATGACTGTCTTTCCCACCATTTATTTTAGATGTGTCGTTGTGTTTTCTGGTTTGGGTTTTTGTGTTTAATGTGGATAGTTTGTGTTTGGACGACAAAGAGAGAAAATACTGGATAGCTTGGTGTCATGGCATGGAAAACATTCAACACCAGAAATGACACGATGCACTGTGGAGAGAAGATTGTGCAAGGACATGATCGCCTTCGCCAACCGGTATGGCACATGATTATGATTATGAAAATGATAGTTTGTCTGGCCTATCATCGAACATTATGCAAGGAAACGTAAAATGAGCGAGAATTGGAGGTAAAAAAAATGGTAAAGAGCCCCGTTACGCCAAGTTGAGTATAAGGGAATATGGTGTTAGTAACCATAATTTTTATTTACCTTCGGCACATGAATTTTGGGGTAATGTGGTCGGTATTACGCTCGTGCCGGACTACTTTCCTAGAAAAAAACCCGGTATCAATTTAAGGCTGGGTGAACCCGGAAGTCGTCGACCAGGATCGAACCCGGCCTCTTGTCCTTTGTAGTCCAGTTCATTAACCGCTGAGCGATCGCGGCTTCGAGAAGTAGAGGTAGGTAGTGAAAGAGAGATGAGAAGATAGCAACAAAGAGCGGACAAGCCTCGGATTTGCAAAGGTCCTGAGAATGACTGACGGACGATACAGAGATATGGAGAAGGTTAACGAAATCTATCAGTAGTTGCACAACGACCCCCTCAGAGTAATGGGAATGAAGAAATAGCAGATAAGAAGAAGGAGGAGAGGGAGAAGAAAAGGAACAAAAGGAAGAGGAGGTGGAGAAGAAGGGGAAAAAGGGGGAAAAGGAGGAGAATAAATGGGGAAGAGAAGAAGACGAAAAATGAGGAAAAGGAAGAGAAAAACAAGATGATGAAAAAGATAAAAGAAGGGGATGGACGAAGATGAGGACGAGAAGAAGAAGAAGAAGAAGAAGAAGAAGATGAAGGAGGATAAGGAAGAGGAGAAGAAGAACGAGATGGGGAAAGAGGGGAGAGGAAAATGGGAAGGGGAGAAGACGAAGAGGAGGAGAGAAAGAAGAAAAATAAGATGACGACAAAGAGGGAGGAGGCGGAGAAAAAGGAGGACGTAGAGACGAGGAGAAGGTGGAAAAGGAGAGGAGCAAGAAAAAGAAGAGTAGTAAGAGGGAGTATAAGGAGCAGGGAAAGATGATGGGGGAAGTGCACGAGAAGAGGAAGAATGAAGAAGAGGAAGAAGAAGAAAAGGGAGATGGAGGAGGAAAATAAGAAGAAGAAGAATGAGGAGGATGAGTCGGGGGAACAGAAAAAAAAGGAGAAAAGGTAGAAGAAGAATAGTTGATATCGCGTCAGCTTCGTGATTAAAACAACCAGGACTCAACATGTCCCTAGACTCAGCTACAGAGAACTGTCACGTACCTCACTGTTACCCCAAATCATATTTAAATCTCAAACCTTGAGTGTACATCAACAACATCTGTTCAAATGTAATTTTTGAATTATTTTATTACAATTTCAGCTTCTCTTCCAATTCTAGAAATAAAACAAAGTTTCTAACACAATTTCTTGAGCGCTATTGTTTTCCCTCCACAATTTCTTGTTTAAATTATCTCTCCTAGAATGGCTTCCCATAATCCCTAAATTAAATTATTCCAACTCTAAAAGAGAGACGCTTTCTCAATCTTTTTTCACTCCAACAAAAAAAAAAAAAAATAATAATAATTTTGAGGTGCCAGGATAGTCCACACTAAAACGAGAAATATAATTTGTCCGTAGTATGTACATTGCACATGACAGCTGGAATACAATGAAAGAAATATAAAAGAAAAATTGATAATTCTGAAAACTCTCAAGAAAATACTTCGTTATACATGGAAGGCAGTCAAGTCTAGTATAGAAGACAATAGGGAGCCGCGATAGCTCAGTGGTTAGTGAACTGGACTACAAAGGACAAGAGGTAGGATTCGATCCCAACCGATGGCTTCTGGGTTCACCCAGCCTTAAATGGGTACCGGATTTTGTTTCTGGGAAAGTAAAGCGGCACGTAATACCGACCACATTACCCCAAAAATCATGTGCCGAAGGTCTGTAAAATTTATGGTCACCAACACCATATTTCGTATACGCCACTTGGCGTGACGGGGGTACATTACTTTACTTTACTTTTTTTTTAGATGCGCAAAAAAAAGACGCTCCATTTATGAAAAGAGAGAATCAAACAACAAGCATGCAAATATCTAGCGACACCGTAGTATAAAGAAAACAACATCCTTTCTCTGAGACGCTTAAAGGCATCAGCAGCTAGATAAAAAAAAGAAGAGGAAGAGGATGAGGAGGAAGAGATAGAGGGAAGCAAAGAGATACCAGACAGCCTAAGAGAATGGCTTGGCAGAAGGCCAACAACAGAAATGATAAATAACTGTCGAGTTGGAAAGTTGTGGAGAGACATGACCACTTACGCCAGCAGGCGAGGACCGAATGATGTACCGGATAATGGATGATACCGGATACCATACCGGATGATGATGGTGATGATGATGATAATGATGGTGATGATGATAATGATGACAGCTATGTATATAGGTAATTAGACCAGTCACAAACAAGACAGTGCGTTTGAAATTGTCACCGGTTGCCCATACCATGCCATTGCAGGGTTGTTTCTGTGGACCATATGTGAATTCATAAGACGCTGAGAGTCATTCAGACCTGTAGTATATGCTCTGGAGTCTGGATGCTCCACAATCGCGTGTTGCAAAGATCTCCTGTGAGTGTGTAATTTTTTTTTTTCAGATCAAGCACGTATATTTATTCTCCCAAATAAAGCTAAAAAAAAAAAAAGAGAACATTTTTAAAGTCAAAAAACGAATCGGAGATAAGTGTTCGGAGACTCATAACTGGCCGTTTGCATAAGAATTAGTAAATGTAATTTCATAAAAATCCAACTACAATTTCCCGTGAAGGCAGAGGGAGTATAAGCGCCTGCGACCTGCGGCAGATATCACAGCTTGACGTAATCTACGATACAACGCAATTACGTTCATGTAACGTTTTTTTTAAGAACGCACGATGAACAGGAGCGGTTGTGGGACGAATATGAAAGAACGGGAGAAAACTGCCTGGCGCCATCTGCATTACATCCACAGAGACACTCCAACTAACGACATTACACATGAAGTACCTAGCCTTATCTTTAATCTTGATTCTTCCATCCCCGCTAGATGTCGCATTAGATTCCTTGTTTGTTTTTTACATTCATTTATTTGCGATCTAATTAAATGAATCTCTGCCTGTCAACTTTGCTTCTCTTATTAATGCTCTTTTTTAGTGTCTGTTTAGGTCTTCCTCTTTTTATGTATTATCCTGTTTGTCATACAAAAGCATGTTATGCCTTTCCTGTTTCACATCAACACAGGTCTGATGGTTATCAACAGTTGAAGGCCCTGGTTTCACTGATAACGAATTAAAATCCATAATTGCTCAGTCGCCCGTGCCAGTGGAATCCTCCGAATTAACATCTCATCTCACTGAAGGATCCAAACAAAGAAAGGCAGTTGCAGTCCCCATCGTCGCAGCTACAGCACACGCCAAAATACATAAGGCCAAGCGGCACCGAAAGTGAACGCAACTGAACTGTACTTCGTCATACAATATCATCATTCGTCGTTAGCGATCGGAATATCGAAACACGATCCGGATGAAAAGCACAGCTCACGTTGTGCACAGGGCACTAACTCAGTAGCCCCAGTAGCAAGCCAGACTTGGAATATGAGGAAACTGCAACAAGGAACACTTTTCAGGCAGAACCTCAATGGTCATTGTGGCCTATCCGCCATTTTGACCGGAATCACATGTCTGAATGATGTTTAGAAATGTGAATTATTTTCTATCTAATTATAAATGAGATCATTGGTTGATTGCTCATTTCTTTGATCTCTATATTAGTCTTGGGAGCCACGATAGCTCATTGGTTAGTGAACTGGACTACAAAGGACAAGATGTCGAGTTAGATCCTGATCGACGGCTCCCGGGTTCACCCAGCCTTAATCGGGTACCGGATTTTTTCCGGGAAAGTAAAGCGGCACAGCCGTAATACTGACAACATTACCCCAAAAATCATGTGCCGAAGGTCTGTAAAAATGATGGTCACTAATACCATATTTCCTATACGCCACTTTCCGTGACGGGACTCTCTACTTTTAGTTCCTATATTATTCTTGAATTAATTCTATTGTTACGCAGTCTTATTTGGTATAATAAAGAGAAATATAGAACGTGTTATCCGTGTACAAAGTAAGTACACAGAAGAAGCTATCGAACCAGCACTCCGAAAACAAAAGGCCAGTAAACTCAGGTCAGGATGACAAAGTGAAAATTAAAAATTCACGCCCGACTTTCTCCAGCTAAACGGTGATTCTCCGAGAAAGGACAAGACGACCTGTGTAGACAGGAAATTACCCAAATAACACAATGCGTTTCTCTCAACTCTAGATCAATAAGGACACCCACATACACACAGACACACGAACTCATACACACGCTCACACAAACGTTGACACAAATAAGAAACAACACGAAACCTCATTTCCTTATATCGATCTTAACGTGCTCTTGATTTGTTAAACAACACGGTTTGTTGATGGTATTTTAGTAGTCTTTGTAAATTTTCTCGAGTATGAAAATCCGACTTGAGTAGAATTTTACTTTAGGACATTAGCATGATTATGAGAGATGATATAACTTACATTTCTACAATATTTCGGCTTCATTGTTGTGATTTTTTTTTATACACAAGATAGGGTCAAATTTTGAAACATGTATTCTAATAAATATTATTGGACTAGAATATCAATAGCATAAATATTGACTTCATAAACAAAATATTTTACTGAGACTTCATAAACTATATATTTTACTGAGACTTCATAAACTAAAGATTTTACTGAGACTTCATAAACTAAACATTTTACTGAGCCTTCATAAACTAAACATTTTACTGAGCCTTCATAAACTAAACATTTTACTGAGACTTCATAAACTAAAGATTTTACTAAGACTTCATAAACTAAACATTTTACTGAGACTTCATAAACTAAACATTTTACTGAGCCTTCATAAACTAAACATTTTACTGAGCCTTCATAAACTATATATTTTACTGAGCCTTCATAAACTAAACATTTTACTGAGCCTTCATAAACTAAACATTTTACTGAGACTTCATAAACTAAACATTTTACTGAGACTTCATAAACTAAACATTTTACTGAGACTTCATAAACTAAACATTTTACTGAGACTTCATAAACTAAAGATTTTACTAAGACTTCATAAACTAAACATTTTACTGAGACTTCATAAACTAAAGATTTTACTAAGACTTCATAAACTAAACATTTTACTGAGACTTCATAAACTAAACATTTTACTGAGACTTCATAAACTAAACATTTTACTGAGACTTCATAAACTAAACATTTTACTGAGACTTCATAAACTAAACATTTTACTGAGACTTCATAAACTAAACATTTTACTGAGACTTCATAAACTAAACATTTTACTGAGACTTCATAAACTAAAGATTTTACTAAGACTTCATAAACTAAACATTTTACTGAGACTTCATAAACTAAAGATTTTACTAAGACTTCATAAACTAAACATTTTACTGAGCCTTCATAAACTATATATTTTACTGAGCCTTCATAAACTAAACATTTTACTGAGCCTTCATAAACTAAACATTTTACTGAGACTTCATAAACTAAACATTTTACTGAGCCTTCATAAACTATATATTTTACTGAGACTTCATAAACTAAACATTTTACTGAGACTTCATCAACTAAACATTACACTACATTTTTTCACAACAAAAAGTGTTCGACGTGTATCAACGCAAAATGTACTGTGTGTGTGTGTGTTTTTTTTTTCACTTGTGCATTATTACGTCACCGTAGCTGTTGGAGCGTAGTGGCTAGTGATTTGAACAAATCAGGGCAAGGGGTCGGATTCGATCCTCATTGATGGCTTCCAGAATGCCCCAATTCTTAGATGGATACAAGAATTGTATGAGAAAGAAATCCGCACTGACGTATTGCCAGCCAGGATAGAAATCATCATCGAGTGCCATCTTCGCATCAAAAGTTGGCTACCATGGAGCGCCATTCTGCTCTATCTCTTGCTTTGATGGTGCAGGTTGTCATAGGCTGGTTTATCCATCTTTTGATGTTACTCGCCCATGTTAGTCTTGTCTGTCTCTGCCTCATTTACCTTGTATTTTCCCATCCATGATTACTTTTAATAGGCTGTTGTGTCTTTTAACATGGCCCAAAAATCGCATTTGTCTTGTTTGAAATGTGTTTAGTAGTTCTCTTTTCATTTTTAGTTGTTTTAAGACTTCATCGTTTGTTTTCTTCTCCTTCCATCCAATTCTACATATTCTTATATATATCCACATTTCAAAGGCTTTATTTCTCTGTTCTGTTTTCTTGTATAATGTCCATGTTTCTGCACCATATAGGAATGTTGAGAAGATGTAACATTCTGCTATTCTTAGTTTTAGCCCTGGTGCTATTTGTGTTGATGTTAGTATGTTCTTCATGACATTAAAATTACTTTTTGCCATTCCTATTCCTTTGTTTATTTCAGTTGTACATTTTCCATCACTGGTTATAGTATGTTCAAGGTAGTTGTAGTTCTGACCTGTCTCCAGGTCTATTCCTTCAATTTTGATATCGACTTGTGGGTTTTGAGTATTTTCTTTGTTTCTGATCATAGTTTTAGTCTTTTTGATATTCATATCTAGTCCATATTTTTTGCTTGTCATGTTTATTTCATTAATTAATTGTTGTAGATCTTTAGGATACAAAAGAAATTGATAATAATGTACAGAAGATTTATTTTTAGTTTAAATATGGGTGTTGAGTTATTTGCGGGTCATCAACATTGCACTCCGAACATGTCCATAAGTGCTCAGATCCCTTCCTCAGAAATTCCCTCAGTGTCCAGCGACTGACGACTCCAGTTCTGTGTTGGTTGATAAGTCTTCTTACACGCCCATTAAGTTTCTCATCTCTGGCTGTGCCCATCTTATTTAAATATCGGAATTAACACCATATTCTGTATAGGAGGGAGCCGCGATAGCTCAGTGGTTAGTGAACTGGACTACAAAGGACAAGAGGTAGGGTTCGATCCCAACCAACGGCTTCCGGGTTCACCCAGCCTTAAATGGGTACCGGATTTTTTTCTGGGAAAGTAAAGCGGCACGGGCGTAATACCGACCACATTACCCCAAAACTCATGTGCTAAGGTCTGTAAAATTTATGGTCACCAACACCATATTCCCTATACGCCACTTGGCGTGGCGGGACTCCTTAATTTTTACTCTGTATAGGAGACCATGTGGTGTGACCGGGCACTTCCAACTTTTTTCTTCTTCGTCCGGAGCATGCCTAGGAGGTAGGGCTTCGGTCTCAGGACATGAAGCATGCCTAGGAGGTAGGGCTTCGGTCTCAGGACAGGAAGCATGCCTAGGAGGTAGGGCTTCGGTCTCAGGACAGGAAGCATGCCTAGGAGGTAGGGCTTCGGTCTCAGGACAGGAAGCATGCCTAGGAGGTAGGGCTTCGGTCTCAGGACAGGAAGCATGCCTAGGAGGTAGGGCTTCGGTCTCAGGACAGGAAGCATGCCTAGGAGGTAGGGCTTCGGTCTCAGGACAGGAAGCATGCCTAGGAGGTAGGGCTTCGGTCTCAGGACAGGAAGCATGCCTAGGAGGTAGGGCTTCGGTCTCAGGACAGGAAGCATGCCTAGGAGGTAGGGCTTCGGTCTCAGGACAGGAAGCATGCCTAGGAGGTAGGGCTTCGGTCTCAGGACAGGAAGCATGCCTAGGAGGTAGGGCTTCGGTCTCAGGACAGGAAGCATGCCTAGGAGGTAGGGCTTCGGTCTCAGGACAGGAAGCATGCCTAGGAGGTAGGGCTTCGGTCTCAGGACAGGAAGCATGCCTAGGAGGTAGGGCTTCGGTCTCAGGACAAGAAGAACTGAGGTTCAAAGACTATCAGAAGCGCTGATGCATTCTCTAAAATAGTAAAAATTAGTCCGTGGTTTCTTTTTGACGTTACCCTGCCCTGATCTCTTGGGCAGTGAGATTCGATGTCTATCCGACATCCGTCTCGGATAACGGCAATAAACAAAAGATCCCGCCAGCGTTCGCTCATGTTCAAGATCTCCTTTGGCTGATAAAATCAGAAAGAGTAGACCATAAATATGGCCGCTGCCCGGGGCAAACACTTCAGCAAAAACCTGCCCGCACCGTGTGTCGCAGGCCGTGCTACGGAGATCGTGCACGTGGGACCGGATTCTCCACGGGTTTTCTCGAGATTCTCGAGGGAGTATTTATGAATTCGACTGGTGTGTGGTGACAATGATCATAACAGCAAACAAAACAAAAATGTTTACGTGATAGAAAGGCCAGTGCTCGTCCTAATTGTTCTCATATTCCAGTCTATCTTTGTTAAGTACACATTTTTAACACCAGTTGTTCTTGTGAGTTTCCCTGTAGGGATACAATTAACTGAACTGGAACCACTTTGTTAACCTATACTGCTATTAATTTTAACTCACTCTTCTTATTCTTCTTATTCATCTTCTTCTTCTTCTTTTCATCTTTTTTTCTTCTTATTTTCTTTCCTCTCCGTCTTCTTCTTCTTTTTCTGCTTCTTTTTCTTCATTTTTCTTTCATTTTTATCTTCCTCTTCTACTGTTTATTCTTTTTCTTCTTCTTCTCTTGCCTCTTCTCCCTCTTGTTCTTCTTCTTCTTGTTCTTGTTCTTGTTCTTGTTCTTTTTCTTTTTTTCAATTTTGTCTTCTTCTTTTCTTGTTATTCTTATACTACTACTACCTTCTCCTCCACCTCCTTTCGACTCCCTGTGGAGTATAGATCTTCAAAAAACAATTGCCAAGCTCCATGTTTATTGCAATTCTCCTAAGATCGTTCCATATCTTCCTCTATTCTCTTCTCATCTCTGCTTCCGCTTGATTCCCCAAATATAATTTGGCCTTCCTCTTAGTCTTCTCCCTTGGGGGTTCCAAAAAAAAAAAAGGCTTCCGTGCAATATTCTCTGTCGGTTTCCGCATTGAACTAACTAGAATAAAATAAAACAAAACAAGCAAGGGACTGAAAACATCCATACCCGTCGTAGCATTTCACGTCTTCTTTTCCTCATCATCTACCTTTCAGCGTTGAGAGGAGATATAATTTGCGATCTTCTGCTTTTCTTTTTGCCTCACCTGCTGTTATGTTTCCTAGTGTTTCTAATATTCCACCAACCTATCTTTTCCGTGGTCTTGTGTTCTCGTAACGACTTTTGAAAGTTTGTTGTGTAGGATTTTGATCTTTGTGCCTTATCACGTTGGCCAAACTATTTTATCATTTGTTTTTTTTTTATGTATTCTATGACAAAATTGAAACCTTTGAAATGTGGATTTATAGAAGAATAGGTAGAATTTGGATGGAAACAAAAGATAACAAACGGTGAAGTTTTAAAACAACTGAAAATAAAAAGAGAACTACTAAATACAATTAAGAGAAGACAAATGACATTTTTGGGGCATGTTAAAAGACACAACAGCCTACTAAAAGTAATATTGGAAGGAAAAATACAAGGTAAAAGAGGCAGAGGTAGACCAAG
>JAVIAB010000108.1:62357138-62359638 GCA_032433765.1 Megaustenia siamemsis
ATTCAGAGGCAAATCTCAATATTTACAGAAAGGAGGCGGCACTACCCATATTATCTTCTGCAAGTCTATGTGAGAATGAATATAAAGGCAAAATATTTTACTGAGCATAACATTGTTATAAAGATTTATACAAGAACATGGCCATAGATGTTTGAGACTACCTCCATATCATGCACACTTAAATCCTATAGAACTAGTTTGGGCAAAAGTTAAAGGACACGTAGCATATACAAATAAAACTTTCAAATTATGCGATGTTGAGACACTTACAAATCAGGCTCTATCAAATATAAATAAAGACTACTGGGTAAAATGTGAGGATCATGTGTTACGACAAGAAGAGGAATATTGGAAAAAGGATGGTTTGTTGTTTGTTCAGCCGAAAGCAGTAATCGATCTATTTGACTCGTCTGATTCTGAATGATCATTACTCTGATTAAGTCTACAGATAAATAGTTTGATTTGCAAAATTTCATAGTTGATTTGTTAAACAGTTTATTGTTCAAGACCACCCAAGCAATCAAAAATATGTTATAAGCAAACCAACAACCATTACTTTGAATGGAAGCCTGCTTGAGTCAGTACAGAAGTTCAGCTGTCTTGGATCCACTATTACAGCCACACTTTCCTTAGATGAGGAACTAAATGTACGTATTTGAAAGGCAGCGACAACATTTGGGAAACTCACACCAAGAGCATGGAACTATATCAAATTGACTCTACGAACAAAAGTTCTATATATAATTTAAAATTTGTATACTTGCCACCAAGTACAATTTTATGGACACGCCTATGGGTCATCGTTGCACTAGATTACTGTAAAACATTTTGATTAGGGTCAAAATAATAGTTACATGGGCAAAGATCAAAGGAATTCGCCGCTTTAAGAAAACCGTTATAGCTAGACATCGAGTAACACATATGTTCTCGTGACATGGACATTTTAACACCGTATGCCAAAAATCATGTGAAATCATCAAGAACTTTTTGAATTATAAATCATAACATCTCGGCAAACGATTCTGAACGAACTATAGCTCGAGATGTCTTTAGCAATCAATCCCAACCATTTTTGTGATATTTTGCACCCCCTTCTTCTAGATCTTCCTCTTTCACGTGACCTGGAACTGTGCTCTTCGTAATTATCTCCTCCAGGCCATTCTTCTCCTTCCCTTCCTCATTTGCTTTTCACCGTCGATGTGAGATATAATTTGCGGTCTTTTGTTCTTCTGTTCGCCTCTGCTGCTGTTATTCTTCCTAGTGCTTCTAATATTCCGCCAGTCCTTCTTTTCGTGGTCGACACTTGGGCCTGATGTTCTCGCAACGTTTATTGAAGGCTCGTTGTGTTATGTTTTGATCACTCTGCCTTGTCACGTGGTCAAACCATTGTATCTGTTGTTTATTTAAATATTCAATGGTCGGGCGGTTATTCCTAGCTTTCATCTCAGTTCTTCATTTCCGATCTTGTCTCTCGGGCTGTTCTACAGGCCATTAAGTCGTTTTACATTACCATAATATTTTATTTTTCCTTGTTTTTATGTCTTTTATCACCCGTTTTCTGGAAGTTATTGCCACGTTTGTTCTTATTCTCCACCTATGATATTCCTTTGTTACATTTGCGTTTGAAGTCACTCGTGCATATGCCAGCAGCTCTATCGATAGTCCGCGTCTAACAGCCATATGTTTTTTATAAGGAAAATATTTTAAACCTATTTTTTGTAGCTGTGTCAATAATATGTCATATGATGTGTTGCTGTTTAAATTATTCATAGCTATGTTCATCCTTTCTTTGATCTCACGTACAGTATTTCCGTCATTTGTTTTTAATGAGCCAATACATTCACAACTGTCTGCTCTTTATAATATTTCTTTCTCGCGTTCACCCAAAGGCTATCGCTAAAGGAATTGTTCGATCTCTCCGTCATCCGTCCTTAAATGTGGGTGTAGACGAGTTGTGTTGAGGTTTTCAGTAGAGCTGTGAAATTTTGCGCCTTTCGACCTAAAACAGTCTACTTCAGAATTACTCTTTACATTATTAATATTATTATTATTATTATTGTTATTGTTATTATTATTATTGTTATTATTGTTATTGTTGTTATTGTTATTGTTATTGTTATTATTATTATTGTTATTATTATTATTATTATTATTGTTATTATTATTGTTGTTGTTGTTATTCTTGTTATTGTTATTATTGTTATTGTTATTATTGTTATTGTTATTATTATTATTGTTATTATTATTTTTATTGTTGTTGTTGTTATTCTTGTTATTGTTATTATTATTATTGTTATTATTGTTATTGTTATTATTCTTGTTATTGTTGTTATTATTATTGTTATTATTATTGTTGTTATTGTTATTATTGTTATTATTATTATTATTGTTATTGTTGTTATTATTATTGTTATTATTATTGTTGTTATTATTATTGTTATTGTTGTTATTATTATTGTTATTATTATTGTTGTTATTATTATTTTTGTTATTGTTGTTA